>CAUYRT010017474.1:0-73403 GCA_963574885.1 Lepilemur ruficaudatus | reverse complement strand
ATCCTCCTGCCTCAGCCTCCTGAGTAGCTGGCACTACAGGCACGCGCCACCATGCCCGGCTAATTTTTTCTATATATTTTTAGTTGTCCAATTAATTTCTTTCTATTTTTAGTAGAGATGGGGTCTCACTCTTGCTCAGGCTGGTTTAGATCCTCCCGCCTCGGCCTCCCAGAGTGCTAAGATTAAAGGGGTGAGCCACCACACCCAGCCCAGCCTCTTTTCTTAAAGGCAAGTTTCTAGGTGGTGGGAGGAAGACATCCTCCCTCCTCTTGATCTCCGCCCCCTCCACACACACATCTACCTGTTCCCTGAGAGGGATAAGAGAAATGCAGATTCACTATGAAGCAGACAATATTCTTGCTAAAAATTTTATTCCAAAAAATCTTAGTTACTTCCACATAAAAGCTAAGGTAGGGTAAAGGGTAAAAAAATGCAAGAATGTTTTTGCCTACCTCATTGCTAGTCCTTTCTGTAAAAGTGGTGATTTTAGGGGAAGTGGGGAGGAGAGATTTGTCATATCTTATTCTTGGATTTGATTTCTAGCAAATATACATAGACAACAGGAAAAGTCCCATTTCTATCAAGAATCTCAGTGTATATGAATAAGCTAACTTTAATATTCTGGGGATGCAAATTGCTTCACTGTAAAAGTAAAATTATATATTTTTTTTCTGTTCCTTTCAGGCTTTTGTAAGGGGAAAGCTAATTCTTGATCCGTAGCAGAGTTCTGCCATTGCAATTATGTAGAATGTGATGAAAATAAGCTCTGAGATAAAAAGTGATTTAGCACATTTGAGCCACTTGGCCTACAGCTGTGTTGGTCAAACATTTTCCAATATAATTAGGAGAATGCATGCTGAGTAAGAGGAGTGCACGTACCCCTGACTATAGCAGGAGACATATCTTTCTTTCCTGAGGCATATATGATGCTAACTCCTGTCTTTGGATATCCAGCTATGCTTTCTTTTCCTGAAGGAAAAGAAACATGGCTACTCACTTGAGCCCTCTAAAGTCAGAGGAGATTATGTTGATGATGTTGGTGTGGAGCTTAAATCTTCCAGTGTAAGGCTGAGATACCAATTTTGCCGACAGTTGACTTATGTTATTATAGGTGGATGAAAAGCAAGGTACAGACTTGTGAACTATAATGTGAAAGTTTCCTCAGATAGCTTATCTCAGACAAGGCAGAAAACTGTATTTCATCAGCACTTGAGGAAGGTAATCTGAGCTAATGGGGTTACATTTATCAAAAGAAAAAATACAGACAAAAAGTTTCATTTTTAACAAGGTAATTCTAATAGGACATTGTGGGGACTAGCTATTTTCCTTCCACTATTAGAATTAGTAGGCTTCTTTTGCTATCCCTAGATGTTTTCCTAGAAGTAGTATAAATAATTGTCTTTATTTTATTTATTCATTTATTTATTTTGGAGGCAGAGTCTTGCTCTGTTGCCTGGGCTAGAGTGCCGTGGTGTCAGCCTAGGTCACAGCAACCTCAAACTCGTGGGCTCAAGCGATCCTTCTGCCTCAGCCTCCTGAGTAGCTGGGACTACAGGCATGCGCCACCATGCCCGGCTAATTTTTTCTATATATTTTTAGTTGTTCAGTTAATTTCTTTCTATTTTTAGCAGAGACGGGGCCTCGCTCTTGCTCAGGCTGGTCTCAAACTCCTGAGCTCAAACGATCCTCCTGCCTCGGCCTCCCAGAGTGCTAGGATTAAAGGCGTGAGCCACTGTGCCTGGCCAATAATTGTTTTTAAATAAAACAATTCCTGCTATTCTAAAATTCTAGTTTGTGCCTTTAAGAAAGTGTAAATATAGAGGAAAAATGTAACACATCTTCTTTTATGATGATGGCCTCCAGCTAGTTTCAAAAGAAATTTTCAATTCCACAAGATTTTTTCTTATTAGGACCCCAGTTCTTAATAGAGGTAAAAAATTCAAGCTGTGTGCTTTTAATGCAGTTGAAATCTGAAGGCTTTTGTTCGTTGGTTGGTTTTTGTTTTGTTTTGTTTTGTTCATATGTTCCCAAAAGAACAGATATCCTTCATTTAGTCAGGAAAAAATCGTAAATTTGGTTGGATCTCATTACATAAATTAGCAAATAGTTCCATTTGGTCCCCAGGGGAAAAGGAAGACTAACACAAATTATAGACTCACCAAATAGTTATTTTCCTAAAGCAGGAAAGTAAACACATCACTATATCCCATTTCCCTTTTCAAGAGTACAGAAAATGTTTGAGGAACATAATGTTCCTGGAAGCTTCAGGGTGATAGAAACTTAGTTACTGAAGCTCCTATCCCTGCTTGGAGGCTCCATTTTTTCACAGATCAGTGATTTCTAAAACATTTATTGTAATGAATTGTATATAGACATCGCTTACTATACCTCCACAAAGCACTTCCATGTCAGTAAAACACACGGTTGAGCACAATTAGTTTTTTGGCAGAACTGTAGTAAATACAGTCTGTCCTTTCCTCTGGTGTCTTGTTTCCACGTTGCTTAAGTGCATCATAGAGGCAGCTCGATAGAAAATCATTTATAGACTCTAGTTTTCTTTTTCTGGAAGGTTGATAACGTCTCATTGTGCTAATATCCTGAACTCAATTTATATTTTGCTAGGTGCATTAATTACAAAGCAAGTTCGCAGTGGCTGAGTGGCTTTTTTTTTTTTTTTTACATTTTGGACCATGTATTTTGGTGTAAATGAAAAACTAGGTTTATTTCAATCTCTTTTTTTCTTTATTGAAGTGTAATTTACACATCATGCCTTTACTCCATTTTAAGTGTACAATTAAATGGTTATTAGTAAATTTACCAAGTTGTACAGCTATTCACATAAATCAGTTTTAGAGGATTTCCTACCCCCTATTGAGATAAGAAAATATTTTTGGAAAAAAAATTTGGAAAGTAAATATTTCTCAGTCTTTGCGCAGATTACTCTGTGAGAAAAGAAGATATTAATCTGCTTGATAAAGGGTAATGCTCACATGGCTGTAGATTCTTCTGAAGGCTTTGCTTCTTCACACACTACTACTAGACCAATCGATGATTAATTTGTGGCTGGATGCTACCAAAAATAATTAAAGATGTGTTCCAACAGAAGCATAGTTAGTATGTTATTTCACTTACCTAAAGTAAGAAGGCTTTAAAACATTATGAATTATGCAGATCTGTAACAGGACATTTGTCCATCATTAGCGACAATAAGCCACTTTTGTGCGGATCGCTTCATTTGTCTGTGCCAAAAGCTACCTCCTTATCTTAAACAATACATTCTTCTTTTCTTTCCTTTAAATGCTCTTGTTTGAACACAGAAAGACAACATTTCCTAGCCTCTATTGTAGCTATGCCAAGGCCTAGTAACTAGGTTCTGGCCAACACGATTTGGGCAATATTCACACTGCAAATACAAGCTTAATTTTTGCGTAAAAAATATTTTTGTCTGCATTTAGCCAAATACAGCATCTCTCAGTGTATCCTCTCTATAGATTAAAAAACGCTTTTGTTTATTTTTTTTTGCTTTCCTTTGAAAAGCCTTGAAAAATTCTTGGGTTTCACAGGACAAGAGAACCACCAGAAATCGTATGCAATATTTTGATAAATACACACATTTTCTAATTGAGTGGTTCTAGAACTTTCATCATAGGAGCTAACATCAGAATAACCAAACCTTATGAATTATGTTTTTTGCTACACAAACACCTGTCATGACCTCAGTCAATCAGAAAAATTGGCTCAACACTAACTTGTTGAAGCAAGCAGCACTTTAACAGCAGTCCCCTGAAAAGAGCTGATACAAAAGTAAATTAGCAATGAATATGTGACCAAAACCTTCCTAGTACAACTAAAAGTGTTGTAATGGATATGTTGGAGAGTGGATTCTTCAGAAACTTAGTCAGATTTTGAAATGGGAAGAAGCTATACCTATGAATAAAATGTCTGGAGTACCTTATTTTTTTTTTCTACTTTATGTCTAAGTATTATAATGTGACACCAAGAGAGTCTAGAGAAAAAATGCATGTTGAATCATGAGCGCATTCTCAACAAATAAATTTCTACAAGACTGACATAATACTGCCTGCCATATTTCAATAGGGATTTATGTCATTTTAGGAGATTTAGTGGCTGTTGGTAGATATAATGTTTTAATCATCACCAACCTCAACACCTTATTTAATTTTAAATCATGATATTTTTTTGCCTTATTTGCATTCTTTTCTACTAAACCACAGAGCATGAAAAGATGTTGAAGGGAATTGATATGGACTGAAAGTGTGTGCCCTGACCCCTTATATTCATATATTGAATCTCTAACGCCAAATGGGATGACACTGGATGGTAAGGCCTTTGGTATGTAATTGGGTGTAGACTAAGTCATGGGAGTGGAATCTCCATGATGGGGCTAGTGCCTTTATAAGAGGAGACAGAGATACCAGAGCTTCCTCTCTCTCTCCCATGTGAGGATACAATGAGAAAACAGTTGTCAGCAAGCCAAGAAGAGGGCAGTCACCAGGAACTGAATTAGCCAGCACCTTGATCTTTGACATTACAGCCTCCAGGAGTGTGAGACATAAAAGCTGTTTTTTTAAGCCACCTAGTCTACAGTATTTTGTTATAGTACCCCAAGCTAAGACAGGAGTCATGCAGTTGCCATAGTTATACTGGTATTTCTTCCATAATAGGGAGACAGACACAGGGGGTGTACGTACATGTACAAATATGTGTATTTACTAAATCAGTCCACTGAAAAGGATATCCCAATAAGAAAGAGCACATAGAGCACACAGAACTTGTATTCTAAATGTAATTCAACGCTAAAAGAAACCAGGATTTCTTCACAAAATTGCTAATTCCAGGACAAGGGAGAAGAAAACACAAGGGGATGGTCAATGGGTACAAAATTACAGTTAGATAAAGGGAATAAGTCCTAATATTGGGTAGAACAATAGGGTGACAACAGATAACAATAATTATTTATTGCATATTTCAAAATAGCTAAAAGAGTGGAATTGGAATCTTCCTAACACAAAATGACAAATGCTTAGGGTAATGAGTATCCCAATTACCTTGATTTGATCGTTACACATTGTTTGCTTATACTAAAATATCACATGTATCACATAAATATGTACAACTATTATGTATCCCTGATAATTAAAATTTAAACATTTTTTTAAAAACATAAAACCTAGAGCTACACTTACTGACAAAAACCTTGAAAAACAAATTGGGAATTCATATTTAAATTTCCAAATATCCACAAAATAATAAAAATAAAGCCCTATGTTCGCTTGTGTAGATATGTGTGTGAGTTTATTTGTGTGTCTGTGATATAAATAGGTATGTGTAGATACGTATTTAGTTTTGAACTATTTGCTAATTTTTAATTAAAACCTAAAATAAAGAATAGTTTAAACATTTGTTAAATGAAAATCAAAATTCTATGAATAGTTGTTATGTCTAAACATTCGTAGAGAGACTATAATTTAAATTTTACTTTAAACAAATTTTATAATTTATAATTTGTAATATACCTGTTTCAAATCAGTGTCAACTCTGAAAGAAAAGGTGGCCTCTTTTAATTAATTCTGCTGTTTCAGCCCACTCATTCTTATCTTCCTCTAGAAGTTCCCACATTTATTTGAATGATTTTCACCAGCAGACAGCTTTAATGAAAATTAAATATCTTACTAATAGAATGCTAAAGTTTTTTCATGAGATGTAAGCCGTTGTTTTTGTTCATTTAATTGGAAATAAACTTTCTAAGAATGAGTTAAATGCAATTATTGCTATAAACACCTTTTATTTTGTCTGTGCTCAATTCTTCCTGAAGCAATTACATTGGTAATTTGATTAATTTAGTACATCTGTCTTTTATTTTCCTAGTTATTCCTGTGGTACCAACGTATTATACACTCTTTCATTTCTCTGCCTAATAATTCTCTAATGAGAGATATTTAAACAGAGGAAAGGGCATATGTTTTTACTTCAAATAAATGAACTCAGACCCCTTGGCAATATATTTATATAAAGCGAGTGGATTTTATTACAGTCTTTATTTACAGAACTGGTAATTTAACTTTTTATCCACATTGTTCTTTCTCTATTTATTCATTAACTTGTGTAATTTGTTTTTTTTTTTTTTCATTATGAGAAAAATACACTTAGAATTACATTATTTGGAGTTGCAAGGGGATTTAACATCAATTGAAACAACCATCTATCCAGAGGAGAAATTGCCTGCATGGTATTCTGACAAAGAGCTATTTTATTTCTGATTAATTACTTCAGTGATGGAGAGAACTGAATAGGTCAAAGCAGTCAGTTTTATTTAAAAACGAAGGTATCAAAAATCAAACCCAATATTTATCTGAAATATTATTCTTTTTATAACTTTCACCCATTGCTTTTGTTTAGAACACGCAGTTGTGCCTTCAAAGGGGGCAATTATACATTTAAAGAGGCCCATAACACACTTCCTACAGCTTCTTTTTTAGCCTTCTTTTTAGCCTGTTATAGGTTCTTCCAGTGTTCTCTTCCCCACCATTCTAGTCCTTCTCAGTCAACTCCATCTTTTGTCTCAGCAAAGGGCGGAGAAATAATCAAGCTGGGAAACTGCCATATTGATAGCAACATAAGCCATTTCACAAAAGACATCATGAAAATGAGCTCTACTATTTCCTAAGGCAGGGATTCTTTCATGTAGCAACTCCATTCTGTGGGATATGTATATATCATGAAACTTGGTTTATTGACACTGGCCTTAAAAGATAAAACTTCCTTGAATTACTTGAGAAATTCTCAATATCACAGGTGCTGTGATGTCTTTGATAGACAATCTGTATCTTTTCCCTACTGATGTTTTGTTTTTGTTGTTACTGCGCAAACTCAGACCTTACCCTGAGTGGGAGCTGGTGAGAATACTTTTCACTTAATTTTTTTGTGGGGTGTCCACCTATCATATCATTAGACTAAAGAGAGGTTCTCACATCTGGGCCATCTTTGAGTGGATTTAGTTTTAGCTGGAACATCTGCTTTGTATGATGGGTCTCAGCTGTGATGTCAGCTCACCTCATTCTTCTGGTTGTGGTTTGCAGCCTGGTCCTCCAAATTTGGTCTCTTTTTCCCAATTTCTCTTGTACTGAAACATATACTTTCCAGTATGTACCCTAATATATTTCACATTAACTGTACATGTCACACAAAATATTCCATAAACCCCATGCCTTTTTTTCTCTAAAAATATGTTTTATCAAATACATTATATATTCTTATAACTTAAACTATAATTTCCTCTATTTCAACACAATGAATTATTTCTTAACCTGTATTACCCACCCAGACCCCTTATTGATAAGATTTGGAGTCAAATCCTGCTTCCAGACTAGCCAACTGTGTAAACTGTAAACATGGAGAAATCAATATACTTTGCCTGTAACCTGGTGATGTAGGTGTGAGTTAGGTATTGAATAAATGGTAGCTATAATTTTTTTGTTTTAATCAATCCAGTCATCTCTTTTTCTTTGTCTAACTTGTCTAACTGAATATTCACAACTAAATATTAGTTATTTTTCTGAAATATAACTATAATTCCTTCCTTTGTTACTATTCTGTCTTTGTTGGGAAATGGTAATTTATTTCAGCTGAGTTAATTATTTTGCATTATAATTATTTTTAACAGAAGTAATCATTCTCAATTTTGAATTATTCAGAAATTTTGTTGGCAAATTTTGATGTTTTCATCCAAATCAACTAGAGAAGTGTTAAAACCCCAGGGCTCTTGACAGAATATGGTCCCTTCACTCTCAGCTCAAGACTCAATGCCCCAAATATAACTTTATGTGTCCATTTTATATGCTTCCAGAGCAGCCCTTAATTACACCTTAGTAACATTTTTTCATTGTCATTGATGGTTTGTTTGCCCATTTATTTAAAAAGATGAAAAATGACTTGAAGGTGGGGCCCTATCTTGTTCACCATCACAACCTCTGAGTCTAGCAGGGGCAAAAATGGCACTCAACAGTTGTTGAATGGAAGCATTAATTGATTAATTAACATTTTCTATTGTCCTTGTTCCAGGTTGATGATGATCTACTCACAAACATTCTTTTTTTCAGAGTTATACAAAGCTGAGACATAATAACTGGCAAAACTGATGCTCTTATCTGCCAAAATATTAGAATGGATGATTGAACAATGTCTCAAAATTTAGTAAACAAATAAATGCTCTGTATTGCTAATTGAAATCACATTAATGCTTTTGGTGTACAGGAAACACAAATATGGCACATTTAATTATTACTATATAGTTCATGAAAAGAAGCCAATAGGGCTATAAGTATATGTAAAATAAGATACAGACTTAATATCAGCCATGGAGGAATAGCTTGACTTTTTAAATAAAAGATAATGTACAGATTGATGCTAACGCTAGATCTCCAGGAATTATTGACTACAGTAGTCGGCTAAGAATGGGGTTATGTCAGAAAATAATAGAAAGGCCTGTTGGCATGATTTGCGGTTCCCTAAGCCAACTGGGAAAGCCCTCCCAGGGTTATATGGGAAACGATAAATTTGTTTTCCTCTCATCACTGCAGCAGGAGGAATATTTTTCTGGCCTATATCTCCAAGAATGACGAGCCCCATAAAAATAAAAGAGAGCCTTAGGTATGTTGTATAAATTGGCTGTTATACAACAAACACATTCTGTTTGCGGAAAGCTAAAATCAATGGCTAGAGTATTTCTTGATAGGTATATATTTCAGTTTAGGTATTTAAAAAGGCCTGCAATTACCATCATTTACATTTTTTATGTCATTGTGATATCTGCTTAGGAATTGTTGGTTCCTCCTAAAAATGTGTCTCCCATACAGACATGAGCACAACAACCTATGGGCTGTGTGGCAGGCAGAATTCTAAAGTGACCCATATGATTTCCTGCTCCTCTCCCCCAGCGTACATACCCTGCATCATGTTCAAGACTGTGAAATTAATTGATGTTACTCCAGTGTTAGGAATTAATTGATGTTACTCCAGTGTTAGTGTTAGGTTATTTATTAGGAAATTAATTGATGTTACTCCAGTGTTACTCCACTCCAAATTAATTGATGTGTTAGGTTATTTATTAGGAAATTAATTGATGTTACTCCAGTGTTAGGAGTTGTTACTCCTACAAATTAATTGATGTTACTCCAGTGTTAGGAATTAATTGATGTTACTCCAGTGTTAGTGTTAGGTTATTTATTCTGACATCATTGACTTTAAGAAAGGGAAGACGTCTAGGTGGGGCTAACCTAGTCACCCAAGTCCCTTAAAAGAGTTTTCTCTTGGCCAGGCATGGTGGCTCACACCAGTAATCTTAGCACTCTGGGAGGCCGAGATAGGAGGATCATTTGAGCTCAGGAGTTTGAGACCAGCCTGAGCAAGAGCGAGGCCCCGTCTCTACCAAAAATAGGAAAAATTAGCCGGGCATGGTGGCACACACCTGTAGTCCCAACTACTTTGGAGGCTGAGGCAGAAGGATTGCTTGGGCCCTTGAGCCCAGGAGTTTGAGGTTGCTGTGAGCTACGCTGACACCACAGCTCTCTAGCCCAGGCAACAGAGTGAAGCTCTGTCTCAAAAGAAAAAAAAGAAAAGAATCTTCTCTGGCCTGTATCAGAAGTCAGAGACGTTCAAAATCCAAAGCATGAGAAGGTTTGGATGTGTTTTGCTGACCGACTTGTACATGAAAGGGTCCGTGTGGAAAGGGTTTACCCAACCATGGACCTGTGAGGACTAAGGAAAACACTCAACCCACAGCCAGCAAGAAATCGGAGACATCAATCCTGATGGAAAGGAATTATATTCTGCCAGAAGTCTGACTGAGATTGGAAGCAGAGTTCTTTCTAGAGGCTCCAGGAAAGAATTCAGCCCTGATTTCAGTTTCGTGAGAAACTATACAGAGAACTTAGCCCAGCCATATCGGACTACGGAAACCGTGAGATAAATTTGTGTGGTGTTAAGTGACTGAGTTTGTGGCACTTTGCCATGTGGCAATAGAAAACAAATACAGGCTGTGTCGGGAAATATTTGATGTCTTAAGAATAAAGGTTTTCATTAAAGTTAGTCTATACATCATGGATAGTGTCCTTTCTGACAAGAATACAGAAGCACAGACATTGTTAGGCTATGTTTCTTCCTGAATAAATAAAGCTTTTCAAAATGTTAATCATCGCCACAGTGGAGGTTGCTTTAAATCATTATTACAAACTGTTTTGATGGATTGTAAGAGTGTGCATTCCAATCATTTCTTTATGTCTTGCTATTAAAATCCTTAAAAACATCTAGAAGATGAGCAAGTCATAAATGCAACAATGCTTCAGTGTTTCTGGTGTGTTCTGTCTCTATAGGAAGAATCTGTAGTACTTTCATGGCAATAATGCATCTTCAGTGAAAGAGTGAAACGTTTGACCACGTTTTGAAGCAGTGAGGGAAAATAAAGTCCATATTTGGTACTGAAGGTCCTCTCTTCTCAGTTGTATTTCATACAAATCATCTTCCCAGACACTACAATGCTAGGAGGACTCTACATGTGTCTTCATTTTTGTTCATTTGTTTTTTCAAAGACATTAGAGTCATTTACTTCTTCCTCCTTCCATCTGAATATGATTCCCCTGGCAATTCTGGACTTGAGTCTCTACCTTTCTTCTTCCTTCGGTCTTTTTTCTAATACTACCCTGATACCGCGGCAATGAGCAGGATGATTTTGTTTTTCTTTCTTTCATTGATCAGAGGTTCACTTAAGTTCATCTAACATCTATTATAAAAGCGCTAAATTACAGAGAGTTCTCATATCTATTCTTTTTAGCTGAATGATGAAAGATATGGATTATATATAATATTTCCTTATGCAGTACTGCTTCACAGTGAGCATCTTTTTGTAATCTCTAGTTCTGAACAAAGGTTATATAGCCTTGGCTTTGCCATTAGCCAGAGAGGTTTTTTTTTTTTTTTTTTTTTTAAAAAAAATTCCATTCTTATTTAATTATTTGGATGAGATTTCTCAGCACTTACAGTTTTTTTTTAAGACAACTTTATTGAAGTATAATTTACATACCATGCAATTACTCCATTTTAAATGTACAATTAAATGATTATTAGTAAATTTACCAAGTTGTACAGCTATTCACACAAATCGGTTTTAGAACATTTCCTTTCCCCTATTGAGACCCCTAATTCCCATCTCCAACTACATTTCAAGCATGCCCCTCCCCTCCACAATGCCAGAGAGTTTGGGTAAGCCATTTACAATCTCTCACATCCTCACATCCTGCATTTTTGTTAGTTTCTTCCTCTTCCAATCCTTTAGTGAAAATAAAAATGGTCTTTTGCTACCTATGATGCCTGCAGATTTTTCATAATTTGGTACTCCCAGGCAGCAGAGTCTGAGGCAGAGATTAGCATGACTATGGAAGTCATTTAGGAACAAAGGTAACATGTAAAAATCAGACCTTTGTTTGATATGAATCATGATCCATGATTGAGCAGGTCTTTGGCAGGAGATGTTGTAACTAATTTAAATGTTCTACCTTAATTGGAAAGCAGTAGGGCTCATTATTATTTCACTCTCATTCACTGCCATGCATTTTAATAGACTTTCTCGCTCTTCAAGTTTAGTGGATCCATGTAAGAAAGAGTATACTAAATAAAATTAATATTTGAGCAAAATTTCAAAGAGATGAAACCCAAACTACTTTATAATAGATCAGTATAATGGACTCAGAGAACTTTCAAGAAAAGTTTTTAAGTAGGTATGCATCATCTCATAGTAATATATGGAGGAATACCAGAGGCACAAAATGAAGTCTTTGACAGTTTAATGAGCTATCTTAACTGTGAAAAATTTGTAAATATTCAATGTAAAAGTAAACACATAAGCATACGTACTTTGGCTAATTTTGAATTAACCAAAACCATTGCTGGAGAAATAGAATATGAAAAAGCCTTGCTTGGAGAGAGGTGGAACAATATAAAAGATGTTTGAAGATAAGTCATGAAAAAGAACAAAAGAAAAAGAGAAGTGGGAGTGGAACTATGCAGCTAATAACAAGGAAAGTATCCTCAGCCCTTGAATTTCTAGTTTCCGATTCTCTTGTATACTGAAAGGCCTGGCTTTATTATCCTCCTTTTGAATTCACTAACATTTTCTTATCACTTCAATAGCTTCTCTCCCTGATTTGAGCACGCATCTTTACATTTCAAGAAGGAATAATAGAACAATTTTAGCCACTTCAAAATGTTGTTTAAGGATCGCATGAAATATTGTGTAGACAAAAATAAGGAAGGGAAAAGTGGTATGTGAAATAAAATAAGGTATTAGAATGAGAACAACCCTTTCAATTGCCTTTGAGTTCTTTTAACCATTAAATCAAATTCTACTTCTCTGCTTGTAAAGAGAACATTGTGAGAACGGCTGACTATGTCTGTGTCACCCTTCTCCTTATCTTTAGACCCGTTTGTCTACAGTTTATAAAATGAGGCAGTGTTCGGGGGATGGGGCAAATAACTCTCACGTTTCAGTTTAGTCTCTAAAATAAACTATCTTTCTCACAGCCTATATGACTGTCTTCACAATAACCTGCATGGCTATGTTAGTTTGTGTTAGTGATAATCATTATGACAGCGACAAGAGTGTTGCCCTTGATCCCAGACAGTAAAAGAGGTTACTAAAGTACATTTGTAAATACATTTCTTTTTCACAGTAAGCATTTGCAAGGGGAAAGTAAACATTAACCTCTCAACCTTCTAGAGTCTATAGAATGGTTCATTCAATTCGTCCAACAGTAACTATGAAAAGTGAACTCTTTTTGCGTACCAGAAAATATATAAAGACTGATAAAGCTCTTCCTTTTGTTAATCTTGCATTCTCTTGGAGAGGGCAGAAAACGAGGAAGTCTAAATGCTGAGAAGAAAATAATTCAAGGCATTGAGCTAGGAATGGAGGATGGATGCACTAAATCAGAAGGATAGTTAGGAAAAAGGGTGTGCCAGTTAGGAAATAAGGTGATGAGGGACAGCCCACTGAGGAGGGGACAGTTGGGCTGACGTATAAAGGATGAAAAAGAGGCAACCACATGAAGATCTTATGAGAGCATTTAAGTCAGAGAAGAGCAAGTTCAAAGAATTGAGTTGAGAAGAAGATAAGCTTATTTATTTGAAGATAAAGAAAAGGAAGGTTGGAATATATTTTTCTTAAGGAGATGTGGCTTGAACATGGCTTAAAAGTCAGGTGGAAAAAATGCTCTAAACTTCTCACCACAAAGGACAAATTCAGCTGATAGATTAATAAAATTTATGGTTTTAAATGAATTTTGACTTCTCAAGATTTCTGTGGTAGGGAAATATTTGTCCAAGAATACCTTGATATATTTCCATTTTTCCAATTTCACTTATTTTTGCTCAGGCATATTAATTTGTAGTACTGTTGTAAATTGTATTGTAATGATACTAATCGACCATAAAATGTTTTATTCTTAACTGACTCTGCCACTTGCCATGAATGGGATTTTCTGACTACGTTTAATCTCAGTTTTGAATTTGTCATGAAATAAATTTTAAACTAGCAAGTAGAATCAGTGAGATATTACAATGGTAACCTAGTAGTGGTCATTTTTAAATTTTATTAAATTTGATAGTGTGTGTGCATGTGAATGGGAAAAAATTAATATTTGAACATGTCTCCTTTATTATTCTGGCTTTAAATATATATATCATCTTACAGCTTAGATTTCACCACCATCCTGTCTCCTACAGAAAATAAAAATGCTCTTCTGCACAAACATAGCCAAACTGCAAATAACATCATGCCGTTTGTCAGTAGTCCAAAAAAAAAAAAAAATCAATGTCAATGGACAGGTTTTTTTTTACAGAAGGCTTATAGAGTGTTATGGGAAACAAATACATAACAGATACATAATGTTCTTAGGGACATTTTCCTTCTTGTTTGGTCAGCAATTACTTTATCTATTTTGGAGCTGAAAAGGTATAAATTTTACACATGCACATACACATTAATATTAGTATTCAGCATACTAAATTTCTCATCTAGTTTGTGACTAAGATCAAACAAATGGTCATCTGCAGCATTTATAATGTTGTTTACATTTTATTTTTTACAAAATAGAACTATGAAATTTCATAATAAAGCATAGGCATAAAAATCCAAAACTGAGAATAGACTATTAGCTAGGCCTTTTTAAGTGAGCCCATCAAAACTAATATGTAAGCATAGAACATCTAAGTGTCAAATTGTCTACAGACTTTTCTTTAACATAAATATTTTTAAGGCTATCTATATATTTCTGGGTAGGTCTGGCAGCAGATAAAGTCAACCATTTCAAGTCCCTGATTATTCAGAAATGGCATAACAGGATGGGCACAGGGCAGTGATGACCCTACTTCTGTAACTCGGAAGGCCTTGAGCTGGGTACTAGAATTCAGAGAAAAGTGAGGAATTTTAGAATTTAGGTATGTAAAACCAAGCATGAGACTTAAACAGAGTAGTTCCCCCCTTATTCAGAGGGATTCATTCCAAGACCCCCAGTGGAAGCCTGAAACTTGCAGATAGTACCAAACCTTATGTATACTGTTTTTTCTATGCATACATACTAATGATAAAGTATATAATATATATATTTATATATAAATACATATATATAAATATAAATTTATAAATTAGGCACATATGTAAGAGATTAACAACTAATAATAAAATAGAATAATCAGCAATATACTGTAACAAAATTTAAATCAATGTAGTCTCTCTCTCTTTCAAAATATTTTATTGCACTTTACTCACCCTTCTTGTGATGATGTGGTGAGATGAAGTGAGGTGAATGACATTGGCACTGTGACATAGTGTTAGGCTAGTGACGATTCTGACTTATTGTCAGAAGGAAGAACATCTGCTTCGGGAAGTCCTTTGACTCCTGGATGGATCATGGAGCCATGACAATGTTGATGGTTGGATGTCAGGAGCAGACGATGTGATCACTAACAGGCTGGTAGCATAGACAGCAGGGATATACTGGACAAAAGATGATTCACAGCCCAGGCAGAGTGGGATGTCACAAGATTTCATTATGCTACTTGTCATGCAATTTAAAAATTATAAATTGCTTATTCCTGGGATTTTCCATTTAATATTTTAGACCATGGTTGACTGCAGGTAACAAAACCATAGAGTGAAACTGCAGATAGGGAGGAAGACTGTATCAGTTCACATGCTTTCCCACATCCTTTGAGACACCATTGCAGGTTGCTCATCTATGCTGCTTTCTTTCATAGCATTTCTCAAAGATTTCTAAATCAATGAAAATAACAAAGAAGAGAAAAGCTATTTTCTATTATTTTATTGAATGAATTACAACTGGTATGTTTTTACATGGGTGATCAGACTACCTATTAATACCTTAAAGAATTTTTTGTTATAGATTATGATGTGTTTGAAATAATTTGAGGATTTCTGTTTTCATAACAGCTTTATTGACATGTAATTCATGTATCGTAAAGTTCATTCCTTTAAAGTGTACAATTCAGTAGTTTTTAGTATATTCAGAGTTGTGCAGCCATCACCACTATCTCATTACAGAATATTTATATCACCAAAACAAACACACACACACAAACAGAAAAACAACCACATACCCATTAGCAGTCACTCCCCCCCAAACAGCCCTTCTCAGCCCCTGGTGACCACTAATCTGCTGTCTGTCCATGGGTTTGCCTCTTTTGGACAATTCATATAAATCAGACAGTATATGACTGTTTTTTTTTTGAAAGTGATTCACTATTTTATTTTTTCTTTTACACAAGCCTATTTTTAGTGGAAATAATAGATACTGGTCCTGCCACTGTTTAAACACCGTAAGTTGAACATCTGTCCCTACTATAAGGAGCTTACAATTATTTGGTGGACAGTTTCTACTACTTCTGTTGATGATTTCTCTTTCACTCCATTTCTTATTTGTTCATTGTTTTTTGTCTTAGAATTAGACAGCGTTTTCTCACTCGTAGAGGCCACTTTTTTAATTTTTACCCACGACCAAAGATAAAACTCAAAAGCCAACTACCAAATGGTCCACTTTGATCATTATCCTTAGAGTCAGAAGCTGCCAGTTGATTCCTCCAGAGGCCAGTCCCTGCCTCAGGTCTCCAGAGCTGTGACTCTGCTGAATCCCTCTTTGTTCTTGAACTGTCTGCCTTGTGCTTTCTGTCTTTCTGTCTTCTCACTGTAAGTAACATCAGACTCTTTCCTCCTATCTGACATATTGATGCTGGGTTGTCTTGCTCCTGCACTACCTACATAGCTTTGCCCCACAAGATATCCCGACACCTTCTCTTACATAAAACCCAGTCTTAGTGACTTATATGGTGCTCTGCATCAACCTGACTCTCAATCACTGTCTATTCCTCCAGACTTTTTTCGTAGAATTCTACCCCTCACATTGCTTATTAAACACAATTTTGATTCACCTGGTTTTACACAGAATTTAAACATTTAAGTGAAAGATCCCCTTTTATTAAACATCATTTTGTGTATATACCTCCTCAAAATCCACTTTTTTCTTTGTCTGAGGATTTATCTTTCCAAAAGTTCTGTACCAAGCTATCACTATTTCCCACACTGACTGATATTACAACACTATTAGTCATCAGCATGTATTTGTCCAGCTATTTTTCATCTCAATTCTATGAGTTGTTTCACTTAATAACTAGACTCTCACTGTGGTTAGTATTCTAATTGTTTCATTTCCCAGTTCCAGAATGTTATCTATGTTCTACATTTACCTTGCTTTATTTCTGATCATATTTGAACTTTTTTGACTGATTCATTTAATACAATTTTCCTTTTTTACATAGTATTTCTTATACTTTCATTCTTCCTTAAGATTTTATTTTTCAAATTTAATTTCAATTCTGATTTTATAGCCATTGAATCCTGTCTAATACTTAATATTTTAGTATAAACATTTTATATCATGGCATTTATCATTGTCTATCTTGAAAAAATATATACAATTCTAAATTTATCACAATTTTATAGCACACTTGCCATATCCCAGGAAATTTGCCAGGTGCTAGAGATATAGAGATGAGTCATAAACTTTGTCCTCAAGTAGCTAGTACAGGATTGGTGCAACCAAACAGATTTTAGTGTATCCTTATGGGTTAAAATAGAGTTATATACATTACATTCATTTTTCTTTTGTTGCCATTTTTATTATATATATTACCTGCCATATTTATTATATACATCTATTACATATATTTAATATTACCTCAATTATAGAGGCTTAAAACAACATAAATATATTACTTTGCAATTGTGTAGGTTAGAAATCCAGCGAACCTCATTTGGCAAAATCAAGGTGATGGCATTGTTGGTTTCTTTCTATAGTCTCTAGAAGAGAATCTGTTTCTGTATTAATTCATCAAAGATATGCAGAACATAGTTATAGGACTGAACCTCTATTTCCTTTCCAGCTGTCAGCTTCGGGCTGGTGACTCTCCAGTCCTTGCACATGGCCCACTATAGCTCAGAATCAACAACAAGACATCAGACTCTTCTCTGGCTGTATTCTCTCTTCTGACCATTTTTGTATAATCACATATTTCTCTCTCTCTCTGACTACACCAAAGAAAGCTTCTCCATTTTTAAGGTCTCTCAGATTGGCCCAGCTAGATAATCCCATACAAATCCCCCATCTCAAATGCATAACCTTAATCAAATCTGCAAAGTCCCTTTTGCCATGTAAGATACCATATTCACAGTTTCCAGAAATGAGGAGGTGAACAACTTCAGGGGACCATTATTCTGCCCAGCTGAATACTATAGGAACACAGAAGAGTGTTTAACGCCATATGAGAAAGTAAAATTGTAACAGAACATGTTAAGTTGCTTGAGGACAGGGTCTGGATCTAGTTTGTTCTCTGCCTGTATGATCTGCCTTAGCAATCTCTCTGACCCGTGCGGGTTCACTGTAAGTATTCTATGAGTAGGTGAATGAATGAAGAGACAATTGTGCATTTTTCCAGAGAATGTTTAGCAGGTAGTCCAACAAAATCAGACATGATATAAAACGTGAGCATTTAGGAAACTGGAGAGTTTCACATGATAAGAGTAGAAGCTTGTCATTGGTGTTAAGGAGTCCAAACTATATAGGTGATGAGATGCCACAAAATGATTACAAGAGAAAAATAATATTTATAGGAGAATGATTCTAGCTGAAGAAATAGATTGAGTTGGTGGAGGGAGGATGTATATAAGATTAAAAGCTGGAAGACTCTGAGGTGATAAAAATGAGACATTGGTGATCAAATGTGCTGGGCTAATTAAAATCTAATATACTTTTAGCTTTCCAGTCCCTCTGGATGTTTCTTCCGACTCAAAGTGGAAGTTGTCACATTCTCTGGGTTGTTTTATAACTTCTGATGCCCCTTCCTCCAAACTTCATGTTCCAAATTATTATATTTTCATCAGTTCGGTCAAAAATATTGAACACTTTAAAATTTCCTGTGTGCTCTGTGTGCTAGGATTGACATTGTCCATCCCCTTCGGAGTTTGCAACCTTGTTACTATCCTTGGCTATGAGATGGCTTGGAAATGAGAAGGATGTCTCTGGGAGCCAAAGGGACACAGCACTACAAGAGGAAGTCTGGGCAGAGATGTCCAAGGGGGAGGAGGAGAAGGACAGATGGGGAGAAGGAAAAGGAAGTGAGTACATGTTCCACTGGAAAATCCATATACCTCTGCTAGCCCTGCAGTGTACCTGTACCACCAAAATAATATTCTAGCTTCTCCTACCTGAAGTAGAGGGCTGGGTACCCAGGAGATGCTGTGAGGATGTGAGTAGATTAATGAATCAAGTGACAACTGTGCATTTGTTTCAGGTGTGGCGAAGACGCCTTATATTAATACCTACATTGAGACATCTCTGCCTAAACATCCTCCTGACAGACAGTGAGCTTGCACTGCCTTGCACCAAAGGAGATTCTGCTTCCTCACCCCTGAAACAGGTACCTGAATTTTTTATATTTCTTTTCCTCTCCAAGACACAGGTACATGTAGACCTGTGTCCCTTTAGCTCCAAGAGATATCCTTCTCATTTCCAACCAGGGTAAAATTTGGAATTTCATTTCCCTCTTCCTCCTCCTCATCCTCCTCCTCCTCGTCCCCATCCTCCTTCTCTCTCCCTCCCTTCCTCCCTCCTCTCTTCTCTTGCTCCTCCCTCCTCCCTCCTCAGCTCCTCACTTACTGTTTTATGACTCTTTTTTCCCTGAGTTCTTTTCAAATTCTAATAACACATTCAGTCACACCCAATTCACCAACAGATTCCTTTGGAATGTTTTGCTATATTCATATAAATAAATAAGATCCTTTTAATTAAACTGTCAATTTCAAATGAGATGATTGTATTCGGAACAAAATTCTACACCATAATTTCATGTTTCAGTTATATACTTCAGTTACAAGTGGTTACAACTACCAATTAAATTCATGCGATTATTAAGTTTCTGAGTTTTCCAAATATTTTGAAGCTTAAATTGCAGGGTGGGTATAGAAGAAGAGGCAGAAATATGTGATAGATTTCTTTTAACAGCAATATCGGTGAGTGAAATCTGAACTCAGTGACCATATGCCAAACTACAGTTCCTCTTCTCTTACCACAGAAAGTTAGTGAAGACTTATTTATTTCCTCCACAAAACTGGAGCACAACCATGGGATATACATACGTAACCACAATTGATTATGGTATTTCTTAACAAACTGATACAGGAACAAAAGTAGTCAAGCAGACTGAAGACTCAGCCATTAACATGGTAAGACATTTCTTTTGACATATACATATATTAGAAAAAGAGAAATTATTTTCTCAGTCAGAGTATATTTTGGTGAGAGATCAATGTGCATTTTGAATGAGCTCTCCCTCAAAGGAGCTGAGACAAAGATCTCCATATTATTAACTATGAGAAAAAAAAATTAGTCATTCTTGAGGTTTGTTCCTGGGAGGAAGGTGATAGTCTGTTATACATTTGAAAATGTAAACATTTTTTACCTTGTAGCATACATTCCCAAATGCTCCATTTATAGTTTTTCCTTTAAAAAAAGTATGCCCAAGATATTCTTAGAGTTCTATTGCAGTGTGTTTCCAGCAAATGAAAGCCAACAACCTTCATCTGATACAAAATTCACTTGCTTTCTGATGAGAAAGAGAGAGAAAGAGAAAGAGAAAGAGAAAGAGAAAGAGAAAGAGAAAGAGAAAGAGAAAGAGAAAGAGAAAGAGAAAGAGAAAGAAAGAAAAGTGCTGTCTGTAGCCATCTTTGAATGGCTGTCATAATTTTATGATATGGCCTCCTAGGAAGAAAAACAAAGATAATAATGAGAAGAAGATAAATTGCTAAAATACAAATGGATTTAAGAATTAGATGTCACTCAGAACTATTCTTAGTGTTCTAAAAGCAAGAGAACAGTCAAATAAATATACAAAGAGAAGACAGTGGACTTGGTAAGGTTGATCATACATTCTGGTTTGTTCCACACAGTCCTAGTTTAGAAATATTACTCAGCATCCTCTCTGTGTTTATCCTTTCTGGATTCCTTTTCAAAAGAGTTCCAATCTGGATAATAAGTATATTCTAATTATATAAAATAGCATTAAAAAAAGAACATGATACAATTACTTTTAAATCAATAGCTCTGATCATTATTACTATTTTTTCCTTACCTTCAAACTTAATGGCTGAGTAGAAGAAAATTATTTTCAAAAGGGACTTAACTTGATTTTTGGACCCTAGAATTGCAATAACTTTGGGATCCAAATTGTTTATATCCTACTCTGTCACAGGTTTTAAACACCCAGTTTTGTTGTAATATCCATTAAGAAATTTTCCTTTAGCTGCATATCTAGATGTGGTTAGAAATGGATCTCATTTTAATACTCTTCTCCCTTTTATAAAATTAGGTTAAATATAAATGAAAGAACTGGTCAATATGATTTGTTACAGTTTAAATAATCTGTAAGAAAAAAAAAGACTGGAGACAATGAAATCTAAAAATAATCTAGATTTGAAATTGAACAACAGATCTCTAATGCAATCTTGGATTGACTAACAGCTCTATAATCATGTGCAAATTATTTACCTTGTAGGACCCTTAGTTTTCTCATAGGTGGAAAGCCATTTCTCCCTCACAGAGCAGTTACGAGAAATAAAAGAAATGATCACCTATATTTCTTAGTGTGGAAGAGTTCACTGAATTTCTCATCTGACGCAAATCTCTTTCTCCCATTTTTTTGTTACAAGCATGGCTTATATTTAATTCAACTGAAAATTTAATGCACTTTTCAATAATATGATACTAAAAATGAGGTTGGAAAAGATGAAGTGGTCATCTGAAAGTAAAGAACTGTTCTTACTAATTCTTTCTGTGTTTCAGAGTGTAGAAGCTCAGTTTCCTGTCTTCCCTGCGCCTGAGTGGTTTCAAGTCAGTCAATAACAGCTGGAATTGTGGCCAAAGCCATGGGTGCCTTCCTTCCTAGAACTGAAGAGAAATCTCTTCACTGTCTTCTGAGCATCAACATGACTGAAATGGTTGAAATTTATAGACCCACTTCATCTGTGTAGAATAGGCTAGTAGAGTCTTTCCCACAGTGTGCTAAACGGGGCCCTCTACCCAGACCCTCCTAGCCTTCGCTGCTAACTCCAAGAGAACTCACATCTCCTTCAACTCCTTCTGGAGGATAGCATCCTAGAGATGGCCCAGCAGAAAGACTCCTAGATTAGCAGTCCAAAAAATAGTTCTAATGTATCACAATTTTTTATTGTTTTAATTTGAACAAGCTTAATAGAATGAGAAGATTGCAATGAGAAAAATGATTTTTTTTTCAAAATAAGGGGAAAGTGTATCAAACGATGGACAGAAAACACCAACTCTAGTTTTCTTGATCATTTGTCCCAGCCTCTGATCATCGTGTTTTCTAATAGAATATCTCGTCTATAATTGAATTGGAACCTGTATCTCTAAATTCTATGACATAATAGAAACAAAATTCAATTTAAAAAGAGTGTGATACATAAATGGCCACTATTAACATGACCTGGAATTAGGAAAATTCATTTGTGTTTAGGACTATTTTGTTCATTTGAGATGATTTTACTTAACTAAACATTAAGAACACAAATATAAAATTATATTTAATATCCTTAAGATACTTTTTTTTTTTGAGACAGAGTCTCACTCTGTTGCCTGGGCTAGAGTGCCATGGCATCAGCCTAGCTCACAGCAACCTCAGACTCCCGGGCTCAAGCGATACTCCTGCCTTCGCCTTCTCAGTAACTGGGACTGCAGGTGTGCACCACCAGGCCGGGTTAATTTTTCTGTTTTAAGTAGAGATAGACTCTTGCTCTTGCTCAGGCTGGTCTGGAAATCCTGACCTTAAGCGATCCTCCTGCCTCTACCTCCCAGAGTGTTGGGATTACAGGTGTGAGCCACCGCGTCTGGCCACTCATTAAAATACTTTTAACTGCAAAGAATAAAATTGGGGTTTAACAAAAGGATCTCTAGCATTTTACTCAGCACATATCTCATTGCATGAACGCTCTTTGTTTTTGTATTAAAAAGGTGACATCTGGCCTCAATCATGGTGCCTGTGCTGGTATTGCTGAGGGTCAAGGCTATGGCTCTGGTCAACACAGTCCCTAGTATTAAATATCTTGTAAACCAATCTCTTGGTGAAAATGCACAAGCTTCCAAATTTAAACAAATTTTCTAAAATAATGAAATTAGTCAATTTGCTCCATCTGAGACATCAGGATTAACCAAGGATACTTTGTCCAACCCATTCTCATTTTATGGATATGATTTATAATTGGCTCTAGATCAGTATAATAAATATTTTTAAATGGATTAACATAATCCTCTTAGCAAATGGAATATCATAAAATCCACGAAAATCAAACACAGCCCCTAATACAGAGTCTGTAACTTGGATCTCTGAAAATTTCAGTGCTAAATATAAATTCTTTGTCTTATGTCCTGTGCTGAAGGTGGTTTGGAAATATCTGATTAATTACTCTTGCATAAGGGAAGCAGATAGAGAAAGGAGACAAATCCCAGAATGGCAATGCCTGGTCCACTTTTTAAAAAATTGTATCTTTTGATTATTTCCCTTCTTTGTTTAAAATACTAAATAACTCTTCCCATTATGGAAAAAATTGAAGTAAAAGTTACTTTTTAAAGATATGGATATTAAAAATAATGATTAGCCAGAAATTCCTATATTAGCATCTTTTCCTACTCCTAAAAAGGTGATAATTGCAATGTTTGTTCCCAAAGTATATATTTATCAAGAACTTATGCTTTACAAATAATGAAATTAGCAGGGTAGGACTAGTTTGTCTTCTAAGTCACAAATCATGTGAAATATGCTAACAGCTCTTGCACTTAAAAAGACAACAAGAAAACAAGGTTGTAAGATGATTTATTTTTATAGACATACGGGACATTTGAGGAATCAAACCACAATTTTCATTCTGTGCGAATGATCATCCAATCAACCTAGGAATAACTTTCAACGTAAGTAGCCAGGCAACATCCCATGCCATGATAGGAGGACAGCGTAGGCAGTGGGTCTAGAAAAATTAAAATTCCTTTTATGCTTAGCTAAATTTAATCCATTACTAATAAATGATTAAAATGATTAATTATTAAACTGATCATTAAACTGGGAAGAAAGTCATCTCCCCATTCCATCCCAAGGTATGTGAGCAATTTTCTTATTTTTCCTGATCTGGCAGAATCTTATTTCTCAACTTTTAGGGCAAATATCACTTTCCTTTTAACAGCAATTAGATGGTGACAATGTGAGCAACAACTTTTTAATCATTCTCTCCTTACTTGTAGCTCAACCTTTTCTAGGATACCTTCCTATAGCAGTTAATTGACTGCATAAGCTCAAATTTCCCTTTTCTTATGTGTGGAGTTGCCACATCAAGGAAACTAAAACTATCATGAGCATTACAAGTTTTCCTCTGCTTGCTCATCACCTGAGAATACATAAAAATTCTATCATTCTTTAGTGAAGCCTTAGCCATTTTTACATTTCCACATAAGTGTCACTCATTGAAGACTTCTGGGAAGTCACCGTTACGAAAGAACATTCCAGGAATCTTTTGTCTATATTCTCATTAAAATACACATTAATATTAGTAACAGCTACCATCTCTTAAATACTATGTACCTAGCATTGTGATGTATTCTTAGCCTACATTACTTATTCTTTATAATAATCCTTTGACTTGATGAAATTGAAACTCACGGAGACTGAATTGCCTGAAGACACATAGCTGGAATCTGGCAGAGTGGGATAATAGCTTAATTTTCTGTGATTCCAAAGGCCATGTTCGTAACCATTATTCTGTCTTGTACCTCCTGAATACATGTGATAAAAGTAGAAAAAAATTCTCAACAGTTCTGTAAACTAATAAGAAACAATTATATTCCAAATTCTAATTTTCATTTATAAAAATGCAGTGTGAATAAAAAGACAATTTAAAAACATGGTGTACAAAAGCAAGTTTTATTAACTAGGTCATTCAGGAACAGATTTGAGAACATTTGCCCTATTTAAAAAGGGTAAGGGTAAGTCTGAAGACATGGTCATGACGAATGAACTGCACCAACAGGGCAATCTCACTTTTCACTGTACAGAAACAGGTAAGGGAAGTTATAGATTATTTACATCCACTCCCCAGTAGTGCTTCCACTATTTGGAGAGAATAAACAAGAATTGAATTCTTTGTACAGATCTTTGCCGACCCTATACTATTCATGAGGTTGGAGGGAAGGTAAGGAGGGAAGCCTCTGCCCAGACACCAGACAGAACGCCACTGCCCCAGGAATTCACTCCATTGGCATCCGACTTCAACTTCAAATAAGCAATACCAATACTATACTTGTGGTGCTAGAAAGAGTCACAAGGTAGCCTCTTACATCTCAGATATGTGTATTGTGAAACATAATTAGAGTGACAAATGTTCTATAGTTGATTAAAATTTTGCTGTTTTGTTCTTCAATTTTTGGCATTCATTTTCATTTTTATAGAATATTGCAGTAATATTATTTATCTCCATTACTAAATTTTTCATTTTTTTTATGGTCAAGTCAGAATGGCTCACTCAGTTCACCCTAACAGCAGCCCTGAAATTTATCATCCAAGTGATTACATTTCTAATAGTGAAAGATGATGGTGTTGATGATGAATCTTTTGGGACAATAGAACATCTGGGATTTGTCTGGGGAAACATGGAAAAAAATGAGATGAAGGCTCTCCCTAAATACACTATGCCTAGTGGAAAAAAGCTAATTCAATATCCTTATGGGGGAGAAAAATTGAGTAGAAGAAAAAATTATTGTTTAAATGTGCCAAAGTTCTGTGAGAAAACATCAGAAAATTTTACCTTTAAATATGTTTCTGACCAGTGCCCTAACAATTTTAGGGACTGACTAGAGAATAATAAAAACCCAGAACTGCTCAACTTGCCCAGTTGGTACCTATTAGCGTGGATCCAGTGTGAAGAGCACTCTTGTGGTGCTCAGGACTTTAGTGGACGTTTTTGCATAGCAGAGAACAAGAGGGAAACAATAACTTCATGAATAATTCAGAGAAAATACTCCACCTTCCCTTAAGCTTCAACTCTGAGAATTCAATGGGAATAAACAGAATATGTTATTCATCTAGTAGCAAGGCTGGTGATGAATCTCTTTTTATTCAAAAAAAAAAAAAAAAAAAGAAAAGAAAATAAAGAAAAGAAAAAAAGTCCCAGAGAGAAAAATAACACAAGAGACCTGGGGCCTATTGTGAGAGACCTGGGGCCTATTTAGAGAAAATTATTTTCTCTAAAAGTAGAGTGGTCAATATTTTGAGAATCCACATGGAATTCTTTTCTCAGAAATAGATTTGCTTCTGAAAACTGAAGAAATTTTTTAGAGATGTGTACTTTATTTCAGCAATAGTTTAAAGAGGACATATCTTCGATGAAACAAGAGTAAGCCAAGATCAGAAATAAGATACAAGAAGAAAAAAGCAAAAATTTGTGCATCATATTAAATATCCACACAATAATTGTGACTGAACATAATGGCTTTCAAAAATAGCTTTTAGGAGGGATAACAGATATTTTGAGGTGTAATATATGTATATATAATCTGCACATACTTAAAAAATACAAAGTTGATGGTACATCAACATGTCCATGAAACCATTGCTATAATCAAGAAAATAAACGTATCCATCAGCCCTAACAGTTTCCTCATGGCCCTTTGTTATACTTTTCCTACCTTCCTGCACCTCTGCTCCTCCCCTCACCCCAGTCAACCATTGATCTTCTTTCTGTCACTATTGATAAGTTTGCATTTTCTATAAATATTTATAGATGGAATCATAGAGCATGAAACTTTTTAGCTTTGCTCTTTAGACTCAGTATAATTCCCCGGATATCTGTCAAAGTTGTTACCTTTAGCAAGAGGCCATTCCTTTTTACTGCAACATAGTATTCTATGGTATGGATGTGCCAGGTGATTTCTGTGAGCCAATTCCTTAGAATAAATCTTCCTGTCTTGATCTATCAGTCAATTGATACATATATCAAGAGATATATACCTACTTTTTATGTGTGTATGTGTGAGTGCATGTATTTTTTTTTTAGTGGTTTTAGCATAGAAGAAATGTGGTATTGTGTCTACATGCAACAATATATTTTTTTTGTGTGTTTTTTTTTTCAGGTTCCTGGATCTGTTTTCAGAAAATCTAAACTACATTAATTTGATATGGAAATGAAGAGATTCTCTGACAATGCTAGGTACATTTTTAATTTTTTTTTTTTTTTTAGGAATAAAAACTTCAGAAAAAGGAACAATTTCTGTGCAGTTTGTGGATTTTCTGACAAAAGAAAACAAAGTGATCACAGTGGTGGTAACTCAGGAGTGAGAGTCAGGGTACGGAGAGATGATTCAGTAGAAGCGCAGCTCAGAGAGTTCTGGCTGCTTCCAAGAATCAGAATCTGCCAGAGTTTCAGAAATACTGGAAAGCTTAATATAGAAGACAATGACTCCCAAAATTTCCATGTAACAGTTTGTGGAAAGGAATAGACCCTCATTGGGTTTGGAGGAGCTGAATAACTTTTACAGAGAAAGGTAACCAAGATTTCTTTGAAATACATTAACCTAAAAATGAATACAAACATTTGTTTCGTTTTAATGATTTTTCCAGGAATATTAAGAATGAGAAAATGTCATCCTGCTGTACTTCAGATTCATTGAAACCAAGATTTCAGTGAAAGTAATTTATTTGAGAGGTGATTCCAGGAGGCACCAGTGGAGGAGTGAATAATTTTAAAAAGAGCCTATAAAGAATGAACTGTGCCCAAATGGGGCTCAACCTGCTGTTGAATCTTCGGTAGATAGCACAGAATAGGTCTTATAATTCCAACAATTTATGTTCATCAGTGGTTGAGGATTGATTCTGAAGGCGCCAAACCCTGCCCACCCCAAATATGCGCCCTGGTCTGTGCATGAGCAGTGGGCTCCTCTAAACAGAGAGAGCCTTCAGGCCATCGTTTTTGGAATTGCTCATTTATAGTTATCAATGTGCATGAACCCAGCTAGAATCACTCTAGGGAATCCTCTGCATAACAGACATGCTCCACTCTGCTCTCTTTTTTAGGAGTACCTATTTACTTATGATAATGAAAGTCGGTTACCTATCTGAGTCCAATAACTCTTTTGTTTTCTTCCTAGTCTACCAACATGAGAAGTCCAAAATAATAAGGTGGCAGCCGTATATGTAGGTTTAGTGGAAACTTCCACTGATAGAAGCATCCCCAACCCCAACTTATTACCCCTTGGAAACTAGGACTTCTCAGTCTACAGAGGCTAAAGTTGTAAGAACAGAAAAAAATACCTTTTCCAAATAAATCATTGGCAGTGATAAGGAGAGGTGCCTGTCAGATTCTCCTCCTTTATTCTCAGACCCAATTTTTTCTAGCTGTCAGGGAGAATACTACATAATGGCCTTGGATTCAAAGCATATACCATATCTTGAAGAGCAGCATCCAGGCTTTTCAGGTTTTCCCTAAGTTGGTACTTAAGTTATATCTTAAATGTACCATCCCAGTTAGTCCATTAGCTCCTAAGGGTTGTGGTATTTAGCAGTAGATGAATAGTAAATACCTAGGGACATGTGCTCATCACTTTACCTCCCTAATTTTAAGTTGTGCCTCTTGGTCTGAGCATTTTTATGAGGAGTCTCACATTGATAAATCACTCTGTGAGCTCTTGGATTAAAGTTCTGGCCAAGACATCATAAGCATGGAAGAAGTACCCATAAATGAAGTATATATCAAGTCTAATCAGTTAGTTTGTGCCATTGACTATTCTGGCCAATAGAACATGACAGAAAAACCATTGTTCTAACCACTGCTGCAGCTGATTGTTGGCCAGTTGGCCAGCTGGCCAGGCATATAAGTGAGGCTACCTTAAACTAATCAAGCCCAGTTGACCAGTCAGCTTGCCCCAGATGCATAAGCAAGTCTAACTGAGTTCAACCAAACTCAATCCAGATCTGCAGAAGCATCCAGTTGACTATAGAGCAATAATAGATGGGTGTTGTTTCAAGTCACTAAATTTTAAGATAGCTTTTGGAATAGTTTGTTATTCAGCAAAAGGTAATTGATATAAATGGAAACCATCAGTATTTAAGATAACATGGGCTTTAAATTCCACCTACAATGCCGGGTCACTTCTGGTTTGCTAGGATGTGAGGCAGTATTAGAATTTCTGGGTAGGCTATTGACACTGTCTCCTACAATAATTTCTTTAAGAATTTATGAAAATTTGCATGGAAAGGATGTGAAATGTTATTTAAAATATAACTGAAAAAGGAGTCATTGCTATTGTACACCAATTATCTATAAAAATGTCTGAATTGCATTAAATACAATTAAATCCATGGAAGTAGGCTGAGTTATCCACCGTCAGAAGAGAGATTCTACTCATGGAACTAATAAGCAGCCAAGCAGAGATTTTAATCCAGATTTGTTTGACTTCACATACCAGGATATCTCAAGTGAAAGTCATCTCTAATCATTTCCATTATGTTAACTCATGCAAGAAAAATAAAGACTAAGCCTTTTTGTAAAAATTTTGAGTGTCATAAAAAAACTTTGAAATAAATAAATACTGTTTGCCCAGATTTCAGATAGTAAACTAATTTCAGACAATTTGCTTCAGCTGGAAGCTGAAATATTTTTAAAAAATTGGATCTAAAGATAAAAGGTACAGGCATTCCAACTTAGGTTCTTATCCATTTATCATTTAAACTGCAGTATTTTGATAAAGAATAAAATCTTTAAGAAATGTCTTCAAAGTGTATATGGAGGATGTATGTGTTTGAAATAATTTTTTGAGAGAGAATAAAAGTAAACAGCATCCTCTTATTCAAACAAGCTTGCTCTAAATTGAGAATAGAGAAGCTCTAGAATACAGATAGATAAATAATTATATTTAGGTAGCTAGATGAAGAAAGATGATGGAATAACAGAAATAGATGAAAGAAAGAGAGAAAGAAAGACACGTGTATAGGTACACACACATACATACAAAAACAAACATGTATGATGGCTTAATCTGTTCAGTGTTACTATAAAGAAATATCTGAGGATGGGTAATTTATAAAGAAAAGAGATTTATTTGGCTCACAATTTTGCAAGCTGTACCTAAGAAGCATGGTGCCAGGATCTGCTTCTGGTGAGAGCCTCAGGCTGCTTCCACTTATGGCAGAAGGTGGAAGGAAGCCATCGTATGCAGAGATCACATGGTGAGAGAGGAAGCAAGAGAGAAAGGGAAGGTATCAGACTTTTTTAACAACCAGCTCTTGGAGGAACTCTCATAAGAACTAATAGAGGGAGAACTCATTGAGAGACCTCTTTCCCAGGGAGGGCATTAATCTCTTCATGAAGGATCTACCCTCATGACCCAAACAGTTCCTATTAGGCCTCACCCTTAACACTGGAGATCAAATTTCAAACTGTGATAAGGAGGGTAAAAATATCCAAACTATAGTATATGACTGGCAGAAGAATGCTTAAGGGAATGATTTTTAAAAAGAGAGAAATCAGCAAATAGGTGATTGATTCTGCAGTTCAACAGCCAGCTTCTGTGCTTTTCAAACTCAGTTCCTTATCTCTTCATTTTACTTCTTCAAAGTTGGTGAACATTTCTGTTGACTTTGCTTCTACTTTTCTCAGAGGGGACCAAACATAGAAAAAAGTAATTATATTGGAAAACAAGAAATTTAATGAATAAGAATCACTTTTTATAATTTGGGCCATTTCACCATATCCTTAAGTTTCTACTTGTTCTGATTTCTTTAAATCCATGAAAGATGGAAACAACACATCCATTTATTATTTTAGTGCCTAAATTGTGCCAGGCACTATTCTGATAGTTGGGAATGCAGAAGTAAACAAAACAAAGTGCCTGTCCTTAATGAATTTACATTCTAATGGGAGATACATAAGTGAGTAAAGAAAAAGTATATAGAATATATTGTCAGGTAGTGATATCTTAAAAAAAGCAGGGTAAGAACTGAAATTGTATTAAATATGCCATCAGAGAAAGCAATAATGATAATGCAACAGTTGAGCAAAACTTGAAAAAAAGTTAAGTAGAAAACCAAGAGAATGTATAAAAGAATTATGTTCTAGAATGAGGACTCAGGGAGGAGAAAAGCCCTGAGACAGAGGATTGCTTAGGATCTTTTTGGAAGAGTTAAATGGCCAGTTTGCTTAGAGCAGGGAGAATAACGGGAGACAAATATGAAAGGTGTCTGCAAGGAAGTCAAGACCAAGATGATATGTGACTCTCTACTGACAGTGGTAAGCCACGTTGAGATTTTGGATTCTATTCTGAGTGTGACAGAAGCCATGCGAGAATTTTGAGCAAAGGACTGAGATGATGTAACTCACATTTTATAAAGATCACTGTAGTTTCTGTGCAGAGAATAAAATGGACGAGAGCAAGAATATAAATGGGAAGAATAATCAGGAGGCTAACAAAAGCCTACATGGAAGATGACAGTTTAAAATGGGACAAATGTAGGTGGTGACTATGGTCAGATTATGGATATATTTTAAAATAGAGTTGATAACATATTTATTCTCAGATTCCTATCATGTGCACAGCCATATTGATATTTTCTGGGAAACTGATAGCCTGCTATTTGCCTAACTCATTTGACAGATTTAATCATTGTCTTGATATATCTCCAATAATTTTGTATGATAGCAGGTGGCATACCTTAAATAAAATATATTGGATAAAAGAGCTGTCAAACATCTCTTTGAAATAGAAACAACACGTTCCTTAAATTGAAAATACTCACATGGTAGAGACCAGTAAAGTGGCTACACAAGGGGGAACACAGCACAGAGGGGGTCAATGCTACTTCTCTCATCCTGTGTTGGGCAATCCTTTTTCTCACTAGGGAGATAAGTTGCTGGCAGTAGAACTTGATAGGTCTGTGATCAAGAGTAGATTTCCCTAAATTTGAATCTCAGTGCTTGCTTTGAGAACTAGTGAGAATGCAAATCAACAGCCAGTTAGTTAGGGCTCTACTGGGAAGAGAAAATGAATGTTTAACTTCCACATTTACACAACCCTGTGGTAGCAGCTGCTTTCTAATGAATCAGGGATGTCTATACCTGAGGAAAGGTACTTTTGACTCACACCATCCTAGAATCTCAAAAGTTAAGTACTAGGTGTTGCCTTAGGGATTATTTTATCCATTTTTTTAAAATGATAATTGCTATACATTTGAGAGTTAAATGGTAGCAGAGCCCATGGAATTAGCCGCATTTCCTTTGAAAAGTGAATTTTAATGCATAAAGATTTAACCAGGCAAGAGTTGGGGATGGTGAGTCATTGGGATTGTTTGTATCTAAAACATCAGGAAACATTTTTTTCTGGGGAGCTTCTTGTTCCTAGCTCTGACCAGAGCCGCCTTCATCTCTTCATTTTTAGTAAGAGTATGAAAATGTAGACCAGAGTTGCCAAACTATGTTTATCCTTTAAACAGCCCTAGATATGCTTTGTCATGAATTTAGAAAAAATAAAAATAGAACATTAGGAATCAGTCAAGAAGTTCTGAGCAGAAGAATTCCCCTGAAAATTAATATTTAGCATTGACTATTCTAAGTACCTACTTTTGTGGAAAATAGGAAGAGGAAGCAGATCATTAGGTAGTGTATCATAACTACTTAAATTTTTTGCAAGTTAACAATGATAAATGAAAGAAATGATTATGTCTTTGTAATCTGAACAATGACTTCTTCATTGAGGCTAAGATGTTCATTACTATTGGACATTGCAGAAAGAATATTTCTTTCTTTCTTTTTTTTTTTTTTTTTGAGACAGAGTCTCACTCTCTTGCCTGGGCTAGAGTGCCGTGGCATCAGCCTAGCTCACAGCAACCTTAAATTCCTGGGCTCAAGCGATCCTCCGGCATCCTGCCTCAGCCTCCCGGGTAGCTGGGACTACAGGCACACACCACCACGCCTGACTAATTTTTTTTATTTTTAGTTATTTGGCTAATTTCTTTCTATTTTTAGTAGAGACAGGGTCTTTCTCTTGCTGAGGCTGGTCTCGAATTCCTGAGCTCAAGCACTCCTCCCACCTCGGCCTCCCAGAGTGCTGGGATTACAGGCATGAGCCACCATGCCCAGTCTAGAAAGGATATTTCTTAAAGTACTTTCTTGTGTAATTCCCCCTTTCAATTCAAGTTCATCCTCTGGTTTGTCAGAGCCACCATGTACCTTTAAGATGCTTCACATTACAGGAATATCAAAATGGGACTTTAAGGTATGTTAAGTTATTCTTTACCCTATATTTATTGTGAAATATTTGGTTTGTTTGAGATGATTATAAATGTTTTAATATTATGACTTTGCTCTAAGTAGGGTTGCCAGATTTAGCAAGTAAAAATGCAAACTTAAAGATAAAACTTGAATTTCAAATAAACAATGAATAAATTTTTACTATCAGTATGTCTCAAATATTGTATGGGGCATAGTTCTACTAAAATAATTGTTGTTTACTTCAAATTTAAATTTAACTGGACATATTCTTTTCAAATTTGGCTCCCCTAGTTCTGAGGCAAAGTAAATTTTTAAGAAGTTATTCTAGCAAATCAGATAAACAAAAGGCATTTGTAAAAAGGTATTGTGTGACATAAAGAAGACCTGAGTGGCCATGGGTTACCTAGATCATGGGGGAAAAATAAGGTTAAGGACCTAAGTAATCTTCTGGAAGTTTACTTTTATTTATACTATTTTTTATCTTATACATCTTCTTTACTTGTTTCAATTTGAAGTAACCATCCTATGTGACACTCCAAAATTAAGCTATTGCACTGTTCACAATACAAAATTTGAAAAGCCTAGATGTAAATGATTTCATACAAAATGCCAGGTGGCTATTTATTTATTTGTTTATTTTTGGCCACTTCAAAACTGTAATACAATTGTTGGTGAATATAGCAAGAACAGGAAATGTTTGGGAGTGACTTGCCATGATGCTTTGATTTGCAAAACCAGTAGCATGATAGGAAATTGAGAGATAGCATTAGAAGATTACCTACAAGATAGAAAATGTTTAGCGCATTATGAATCCGATTCCTTATCATTTCTTTAGTCTTATTCTAGTTTCTCTCCATTTTCCATGTGAGCCAATATTTGAAAAGGCTCTGTAGTCTATCACAATTAAACTTTGCATTCCCTTAAATTCATAAAACCTACCATGTGATTTTCACTACAATATATTTTTTTTTTACTTCAGTTATGCATCCTTATTGTGGTAGGCAAGATAATGGTCTAAAATATGCCCAAATTCTAATTCCAAGATCATGTAAATGTGTTATTTTATATGGAAAAAGGAACTTTGCTGATATGAATCTTGAGTAGATTAATGAGGAGTATGTAGATGTGCCCAATGTAATCATAGTCTCTTTATAAGAGAAAAAGAGAAATAAGAGAGTCAGCCAGAGAAGGTGAGACGATAAAACAGGTTGGAGTATGCAGGGCCATAAGCCAAGGAATGAGGGAAACCTCTAGAATTGGAAAAGGCAAGGAGATGGATTTTTCTCTAGAGCCTCCAGAAGAAATGCAATCCAATTTAGACTTCTGAACCCCAGAACTGTGACAGAAATTTGTGCTGTTTTAAACCACTAAGTGTGTGGCAATTCACTGCAGCAGTAATAAAGTTCACCTGGAATGGGATGCTGCTGTAACAAACACCTAAGTATGTGGAAGTGTCCTTGGAACTGACAATGAGCAGAGGCTGGAAGAATTTTGTGAAGCAGAAGAGGAAATCTCCACATGATTTATGTATAAGTCCAGGTAAACATATACACAAATGTATGTATATATGTATGTACATATATATAATATATATAAGTATTACTATTCTATTTAGATTGCAAGATTTTCCAGATTATGTTTTCTGTTTTCTATTTCTTAAAAAATTTTTAGTGAACATAGTCTGAACATACATTTGTTCCCCCAGTTGGAATGCTAAATATGTGCCCACCTGATTTCTAAGAATTTTACATACATTATGTGTAAGTATGTTACATATATACGCATATTATGTATACACAGATGATCCTCGACTTATGATGGTTTGACATAAAGATGTTAAGTCTTTTTGGCTCTACAGTGGGTTTATCTGCACATAATCTCATCAGAAGTCAAGGATCACCTGGACATATTTTTGACTAATGATGGGTTTGTCAGGATATAACCCTATTGTAAGTCGAGGAGCATCTGTATATGTGTGTGTATACATATACATACACACATATATATAATTTATCCTTCACTGTACCCTGTGATATAATGACAATTACATCCCTATGTGTCATGAGAAAACTGGAGACTTAGAGATATTAACTACCTTCTAAGTCAAATAGCCAGTAAGCAACGATGCCAGAATATGAACTCCTGCTTTGTTAATTGCAGAGTCCATGATATTAACTGCTATGTTATACTGCTGTTAATCACTCTGCTTAATAAATTCATGTCAATTTAGTTGATTATTACTAAGTAATATTTGGTCTAACATTAATATTATATTAATAATTAATTATTATTATAATTATATTAGTTAATATTATATTACATCAATATAATATTAATATTTGAAAATTTTAAAAGTCCACTTTTAGATTAATTACTTCACTCAAGAATATACTGGCATGTCAAATTTCCTTGCACTGATTTTTATTTCAAGCCTATTGAACACTCAAGTGATATATTCACAGGTATCTTCTTGTCCCCTTCCTACACACACACACACACACACACACACACACACACACACACACACTCTCTTAAAATTTTTATTTAAAATAATCTGGAAAATAATTGTTTAAATATCAACAGTTCATATATTTAAAGATTGTCTTCTGGCAACCTCAGTTCTCTAGATTGTGTCACTAAATATAAAGAGTCACTGAAAAGTGATTATGAGCAATCAAACTAATTTTCACAGTTTTAATTTTCTACTATTGATTTTTGAGAGTGAGCCCGAGGGTCAATATTATGCGATTACTGGCTGTGTGGCTGAAGCACAGAACCATACTTTAAGGCCAATATGTAAAAGGAAGCAGCAGAATTTCTGAGTTAAATCAGTTGCTGCCTACCTTCCATAGCGCAGGATATTTTTCTTAAATTATATACAGACATTTTGCTATGTAAATAATTTATTCTATTTGAGATGGTAATTCTTTAACAGAGAGGAAAGAAATAATAGCATTAGTAACATACATACATATAAAGATATATAGGGAAAGCAAAATTGTATCTCTTCCCTTTAGGCTTTTTGTTTTCCCCAGTATGCTTGAAAAGTAAATTACCACAGGCAGATCAACAGGAGAAAAACATACAAATTTATTTAATATAAGTTTGATCTGGCATGGGAGCTTTCATAAAAAAAACGAAGACCCCCAAAGACACAAAGTTGAGCACTTATATACTGAAATAGACAAAGAATAATAAGTTGTGAAAAAGAAACTAAATTATATGAGGAGGCTTAAAAAATAAAAGATATTTTAACAAGATCTGTACAGAATTCTCTTGGTTTCAACTTCCAATATTTCATAAGATGAATGCTGCTTTCCTTCTAGTATAGGGAAGGTATCATTCACATGGGGAATTTCATCTCCTGCTTTTAAGAAATGGAAGTTCAGAATGATCTTGTGTCTACTGTTTCTCAAGTGTCGTTAACTCAAAATTGTCGGTATGCCCAGAATGACATATTTTTAACTTCTTAGGATACATATTATGAGGTATTTTCTGAGAACATCAAGGATAAACTATATCTCCCACTGAAAACAGTTTAATAAAATATTAATATTTTTTAAAGTTAATTTCATGTAGGTGGAATACATTTTTATTAGGAAAAGCCTTTTAGTAAATGGAGTATATCTTTAGACAGTCATCAAGGTATATCAAATTGGAAAGTACATTACTACTTTTTTTTATGCTGACCTATAAAAGTTACGGTTTAGGAAAATCCCTCAAACCAAAATTTGGAGGCAGAGGAAAACCTGACATTTGAAATAAACATATGCATAATAGAAGCAATTTTACAATGAAATTAGATTTACCTTTTCTAGAAGTATTATAAAGATGCCTATAAATGCTGCAAGAAATCTGGTGTCCAGATGCAGGTTTCCTATTAAGCTTAAAATGCCCCTTGACAGTGGTTGATTGCAAATGATTCTAGGAGGCTGATAATGGCAATGAGTTAACTTAGGACAGAAATCCTCTTGTCAGCCAGCCACTTTTCATTTGTTTATATCATAATGTGTCCCTCCTGGGGTACAAACATGACAGAAAAAAATTGCTTCAAGGAGAGACCATTTTCCTGAATTCAAACTAAACGGCATATGAACAGACAGGATTTCCTACAAGTATATTGGTCTCTCAGCCAAGTGAGAGTGTTGAAATTTATCTCTCAGAAGAAACTGACTGCTTACTTCAATACTGATCTCTTCTTTCTGTGAGCAATAACATTTTCTGATATTCAACAATGTATATTTAGATTGTGTTTTTTTCTCGAGCTATTTTTTTGTTCAAGTCTCAGTGCTATTTTGCAAAACTAGCCAATAATTAATGCATGTGTATGTGTGTGTATGAGAGAGAGTGAGTGTGTATGTGTGTGTTTTACATGCAAGCAAGACGGGGTTAGCTTGGGTATGTAAGACTTCCATGTCCTCCCTGAAAATGTCTTCCAATAATTTCAGGCCTGAGAGGCAATGTGACATAAGAGGAGGAATACAGACAAAAATGTTAGAAGACTTGGACTCTAGACTAGTCTCAATTAATAGCATATTGTTCCTTTCCACCTCTTTATATACACCTCTCCCTACCAACTGGGAACTTTGGTTTTACATCTATAAAATAAAGGTTTTGAACCAGAAAGTCTATTCTACATCAAACAACATGTGAGTTGCATCAACAAACAGCTACCTTGAGGGACACTGCACATTTCTTTCCTGTTTTCTCCAGCCCCTGCTGGAATATGCACAAATTACCTGCTGTGTGTATTCTTTGGGGGTATAATACACATTATTGATCTGTAGTGCTAGCAAGCACACTTGTGAATACATAAAAACTAACAGAATTTATGAACTACCTGTTCTTCTTTTCCATAGTGTATCTCCTACAAAATAAGATGAATTCTCAATCTTCTATGCTGTGACTTGAAGCAAGAGTAAATTTTAACAAAGAAAATTGCTCACAGATACAAATGTGTCTTCCCTGATCTTAGGGGTCTCATTGATCTTAGCTGCTCATTGGTAAGAATTGTAAGCTCCCATAAAGCTGTGTCTCTTTGTTCTGTATCTCCAAAAGCTTATCTTGACCGATCTGCCCTGAAAAGTGCTTTGCACATGAATGTTACTCAATAAGTTTTCACTGACTTGATTTTTCTATTCATTGGTTGATAATATCAGTAATGGCAATAAAGCAAAGTAATAAAGTAATGCTTAATACTGGGAGGACTCTGATATCCTCCAGGAGAGAACTATTTGAAAGTGCTATATATAGAATCAATCTTAAAGTATAAAGAAATCAAAGTTGACCTTGTCATTTGTTGACTTTGTCATTTTCCCAACTCTTGTATCATGCTGTGTACAGTACAGGTAAGAAAGCAGATGGTTTCAAAGCACAGCTAAATCTATATTAACTGTAAAACAGAACTCCCTACTGACATGTATAGTGTTGAAGCACCAACTTTCCATCACTCCAGCCTGTTAACAGTTCAACCAAACAATTTCACACAAGTGGAACAAATAGAACAATTGCCTATAAGGATAACAGAGTGTAGAATATAAGAAGACATCAACTATTTCCTAAACTGAATATAAGCTCTTACCTTCTATGAAAATTATGGAATCGCCTAGTCTGATATAAGCAATAAGTGCATGAAATACCAATTATCCAAAATCTAAAGCAATGTATCTTATAACAATTGACTTTTTTTCATAAACCAGACAGTAAGAATTTATCTTTATAATGATTTCTCAGAGGTCTGTGAGAACTTAAAGTGCACTGGGGAATAAAAAGAGTAAAATAGATTTGGTTTTGTTTCCAAATTAAATGTCTTTCATTGAATGCTAAAGTTTTGGTGACTATCAAATTATGAATTATGTTTAATCAGCAAACACTTATTAATTATCTTCCATGATAAAAGTGCAAGGTCTTCTGAGAGATACAAAGATAAAGAAGATTATTTTTCTTCTTCAGGTTTTTTATTATTAAAATGACTGAGTATACAAATATTCCATAATATTCTTAGCTTTCCTCAAATAAAATCAACATACTGGGTGGTAATAAATCTCATTATGTGGTGATGAAAGAGACCTTTAAATGATCTTCCTAAAGCAAAGTTTCAAAAATATCTCAAGTGGATTAAAAAGTCTTAAAGGGAATAAGTATTTTCAATGATACCTATTTTTTTTCTGAATTAATTACAGATTTCTACATTTGGTATTTGAAAGCATTTCCTACAATAACATCAACCTACTTACTTTTGCACCATTATCTCCCATGCCTCTGTGTTTATGCCACTCACAAATTTAAATGTTATTTTCTACTTTCTAAATACAGTCTGTGCTTTTTCCCCAACCCTAAGTATTGACATAAGAATATATACTTTGGAGGACTATTCCAAATAATTGCAATTAATTTGAACAATCTAAAACAGTGGTCCCCAACCTTTTTAACACTAGGGACTGGTTTCATGGAAGACTATGTTTCCACAGACTGGAAGCGGGGAAGATGGTTTCATGGTTTTGGGACGATTTGAGTGCACTACATTTATTGTGCACTTTTTATCTCTACTATGATTACATTGTAATATATAATGAAAAAAATTACACAACTCAGCATAATGCAGAATCAGTGGGAGTCCCGAGCTTATTTTCCTGCAACTAATGCCACAGTTGATCTGACAGGAGGCAGAGCTCAGGCGGTGATGCCAGTGATTGGGAGTGGCTGTAAATACAGATGAAGCCTTGCTCACTTTCCCACTCCTCACCTCGTGCTGTGCGGCCCAGGTCCTAACAAGTCATAGACCAATACCAGTCTGTGGCCTGGGGGCTGGGGACTGCAGATCTAAAAGACTTTGGATATATTCTATAGATTTAAAAGAAAAAACAAATACTACAGTGGAGAATTCCTTATAGGAAAAAAAATTCCATGAGGCAATAGCCTGGTACAATGAAAAACAAACAAAAACAACATGGCCTAGGGAGTAGAGACCCAGCTCTAATACTTAAATGCTGTGTGTACTTTAAACAAGTTACCTACCCTCTGTGAGACACACTTCTCTGTTCTGTAATGGAAGCACAACAGCATCTCATGGGATTGTTGAAACACTAAATGGGATAACAATTATAAAACACCCAGCATGTTGCTTCCAGCAATGGAAATTGAGACTCGAGAGTTTTTTCATATTTGTGGTCACATAGTGGATCCCTGTAACTTCTCCTCATTAGCCTTCCTGCTCTCTTCATACACACAGGAAATGTCATTCAGTATTTGATGGCACCAACAAGTATACAAATACACTGACAAGTATTATTTTCTCTAAGCTCAACCTTTTCAGTTTCTTCAAAATTCTAGCTTTTTCATGGTGTCCAGATCATAAACCATCCTGGCTGCACTTCCTCATTTTATTTATTGCCTTCAAAGTACAGGAGCCAGAAAAGAAAGCCTCTTTGAGCCATGATCTGACCAGTTGGTAAGGATCTGACCCTCCCTCATTTAGGACAATATCCGTCTATCAGTGCTGTCTGCGATTACAGCATTGGTTTGGAGGGTTTCCTCACTCAAGAGGAGTCAAAGTGAACTAGAAGGCCACCAGAATCTAGGCCTTTTGAAAGGTGGTACTTCTTTTGATTTTTGTTTCTTACTGTTTTTTTGGAGGGGGGAGTGAGTGCAGGGGATGATCACATACACATACTACACAATCTTGCTTGTTTTTAAATCCATTTCTACACAGGAAATATAGTTTTACCATCTTTCAAGCTCACGAAACATTTGATGAAAACATTAAGAGAAAAAACCAAACTCAGAAGGATTAACTGCATGAGATTCTATATAATGCTCAAAGTCAAGTACCGAATGACGTGGATGATGAAACATAGGGTAGCACAATCTACTAAAAGTTGAAGTATTTCAGCCATATGCTTAGCTCTAAGGCACTACTGCAATCAGTATCTAAAACAAACTAAATGTGCAGGTATCTTTGGGCATCTATAGAATTTATATATATATATATATACGATTAAAATGGAAAAAATATGTAAAATTACTCTAATAATATAAGATTTACTTTTAGAAATAACTCAAGTGGCCTTTTCTGAGCAATTGATTTAGAAATAATTCTTTTGAATAATTTATTTGGAACCAGACCTATTTTTCATCCATAATCTTGGAAAATGCAAAGCAATGTGCCAATTTTGTTAGGACTTTATGCTCTGGAGTTGGAAATCTTGGGTTTAAAACCTAGCTCAAGCTTTACCAGCCATGTGTTCTGAGGCAAGTAATTAAATTTCTCTGTTTCACTCTTCTTCTATTTGGTACAATGTGAATTACAGTAACAATTCTATTATGTGATCATTTTGAGTAGTAGTGTCTATATATTACTCTGTTTACTGTTAATTATCATTGTTACTATGTAAGAAAACAAATTTACGGTTATAGAGATATCATTCTTAAGCCCACAGCTGACCACCCTATAGCGGCAACTTCTAGAGATCAAATAGGTCATTGGCAAGTTGCTCTTGAGAATCTGAAAGCAAAATTAAAAAGTTGTCATTGACAGAACAGGCCCAGGGGCAGGAAGCTGTGGCACTGTCTATACCATAGTGTTGCAAACTAACCAGGGGACCAGATCATCTGCAATCACTTTGGTGCCAAAACAGTGGTGATTGATTTTGGAACAAGAGTCCAGTGTGTATCATTAATAAGTAAAATACAAATAGACAAGACAGGCAGGTTCATCTCTACTACTTCACCTCAAATAGGAAGTACTTCCAGCCAGGCCGGTAGCTCACGCCTGTAATCCTAGCACTCTCGGAAGTTGAGGTAGAGGATGGCTTGAGCTCAGGAGTTTGAGACCAGCCTGAGCAAGAGTGAGACCCTGTCTCTACAAAAAAATAGAAAAATTAGCCAGGTGTCATGGTGTACATCTGTAGTTCCAGCTACTCAGGAGGCTTAGGCAGGAGGGTCACTTGAGCCCAGGAGTTTGAGGTTGCAGTGAGGTATGATGATGCCACTGCACTCCACCCAGAGCAACAGAGTGAGACTCTGTCTCAAAAAAAAGTACTACCTCAGAGATCCACAAAATAATCTGTAGTCACCATCCTAAGGTATCGTGAGCCTCTGTATCTTCCCATTTGTATGACGCTTCACTGTTTATGCATATATTCAATATACCAATTTAATTTGATCATTTTAATAAATAAATATGTGAATTTGACAATGAAAGGATTATCCTATCTTGTCAAAAAAAATCAATCAGAAATAACTCACCCAGGAAAAGAGTGAGTAAGGGACAGAAGCACATGTTGACTTCTTCCTGAATCACTCTGAAGTTGGTAGAATAATGTACTTATTTTCTGACACATGAAGGGGGAAACAATTTCACTTAATATATATTTATATTCAATTGCATCAGTACATGAGGACATGGATAATATCAAATCTTGACTAGGTGAATGCTGAAATGGTGATTGGGTCAAAAAATAGAAGAACAAAAATTCTTTGCTCTAATCCCATTAGGATGACTTCAGATCTTTATGCTCCAACTTGCCATGTATAAGCAATGCTGTTGGCCATCACATATAAGCAAATATTGTTCAATGTATTCAATGTATGTTGATTACCTTATTAGTTTTTCCAAAGGTAGCTTAGAAAAGGCACATCTAGAAATGTTTGGGTCATTAATAGGATTGACCTTTTGGGACTTTGAACAGTATATAATTGACTTTGTAATTGTGTTAAACATATTGTTAAAGTAATTGAGAGGTTTTATTTGTTTGTTTTTTGGGGTTTTTTTCTCTTGTGTGTGTGTGCTTGTTGTGTAGAAATAGAGTTTGTGTGAAATTTTTTTAAACAACCACTTTGATTCCAGAACAATAGGGATTCATTTTATAACCAACAAACAATGTGTCATTATTTTAAAAGGCATATATAGACAAGGCAGACAAGCTTATATCAACCTACTTCTACCACTCCAAGGGAACTCTTGATGTTATTGCTGATGGAATGAAGGGACTTGGGAGTTAGAAATTGATTCTCAACAGAAATACTAAGGTAAGACATTCATGAAATAGCAAAGAGGAACAAGCAACAAGACAAACTTAACCTAGTTCACATTTTCTTCAAGGCTAGGGATGCAAGGGGTGTGTGTGTGTGTGTGAACTTATTTTGAATTTAGGATTTTTTTCTATTTTTTTGTTTGTTTGTTTTTTGCTACTACCTTGAGTCAACAAACCATAAGGGCTATTCCTTTTTCATCTAGAAGAAATGTTCTTTCTTCTTTTCACTAGAGTTAAAAGAAAATAAGAAAAAGGAAAAAATTCCACACCCTTGTTTATGGTGATGCACAGCTGGGGCTTATCATTGTGGTCTATCTTGAAGCTACAGTTGGCATTTTAAGTGTATGCATTCTGCTCTGAGCAATAAAAGGCAATTGTACTATTTTACTCAGAAAATCACTCACTTATTATGCTATAATAATACCCAGAGATGCTAGTGCAAAGGTAGGACTTGAGCAATTAACAACAACTGGTTTATTTTTCTCCCCCAAAATTTATTTTGGAGTAATTGTATTTTCTTTGCTATTAGTTTTACCCAGCTAGACATTTGAAGTTTTGTACATTCGTATTGAAAGTGAAGTGAATCTCTTTAGTTAAAGCAATCTTCAAAAAAATTAACACACTATTGATGATCACCATCTTGAATCTAGTTCAGCATTTCCTAAACTGTGATGAGAAGGGAATGCCCTTGCTTTGTGGTGTTGGTGGGAATGAGGGCAGCAACCACAACAATAGCAACAACAAACCCTAAACCCTAAAACACAGTTCTATAGTCAAATAAGTCAAGGTTAAATGCAAATTGGAAGGGAATGACCTTGGGGCTGGGAATTGATACTTTAAGAACTATTATAGATTAATGCCTACTTCACATCTCTCTGGCAGTAGAGGGAGTGGTTTTGTGTGTGGCCTATTTCTTAATTTGGCCAAGAATTTATTAGTGGCCTCCAAGTGGAGGTTTTCCCAAGTTCTTGGTGATGATGAAGAAAAGAATTTCAGGACTCACCATGTAAGCCAAGCAAGTGACAGCTTGTTGTGTTGTTGTTCTTGTTGTTGAAAGCAAAAGTACACTCCCAGAGGAGAGAGTGAGTAGACTCTAAAAAGAGCAGCTGCCCTGGAAGAAAGAGGTTTTGTTCTTTTCAACTCTTACTAATTGAAGGGAGGAATATTGAAGGCTAAGGGCTTGGCTTTTACTAAGAATTTGAGTAGTAATTCCTAGATTTGGATTCCCTCACATTTGTGTGCTATATACGATTGTCTCAGAACTGCTACGGTGATTTCAAGGGCAGAAACGTCTTAAAATGTCAATGTAAATGATATTTTAATTAGCCAAAGTTCATGTCATGTCAGGTGGCAGAGATAACTGACAAACCAGCTGAAGCCAGCTTTTGTCTGCAGTTATCAGCCCCTCTAGTTAGCTTCTGCTTGAGGGTTGTTTACCTTAACACCTGCACTCAATCTTCAAGCCCCTGCATCAGGTCTCAACCCCATCTCCTTGTCTCCTGCTCCAAACCAAATCACCTCATGTTTTAAAAAGAAATAGGTGGGATTTTTATTTATATCACTTACTAGGCATAAAATAGATGGAGTTATGGCTGTAAGGCTACAAAATGTGTGTGTGTGAATGTTATTTGAGCCACATATGCAAAGCTTAAGGCATTTAGGATAGTGATACAGATATTAAAATGGAAATACATGGGACTCTTTTTTTTTTTTTGAGACAGAGTCTCATTCTGTTGCCCGGGCTAGAGTGAGTGCCGTGGCATTAGCCTAGCTCACAGCAACCTCAAACTCCTGGGCTTAAGTGATCCTTCTGCCTCAGCCTCCTGGGTAGCTGGGACTACAGGCATGCACCACCATGCCTGGCTAATTTTTTTCTATATATTTTTAGTTGGCCAATTAATTTCTTTCTATTTTTAGTAGAGATGGGGTCTCGCTCTTGGTCAGGCTGGTTTCGAACTCCTGACCTTGAGCGATCCACCCGCCTCGGGACTCTTTTTAACTAAAATTTTTGAAGAAATAAATATAATTTTTCTCTCAATAATATTATTTATAAAAGCAATCTATAACATAGGTGAAATTAAGTAATTGTAAACTTGAATAAATAATACCAACCTGTTATATAAAGATTACTTACTTTTTAAGGAGAGTCTTTTAAGAAAATCTTTTAGTAGTTTTGAGTTCATCATAGTACAAATAGCATAGTGTAAACATGATCATCATTAAGAAAGCAACAAGTAGCCTTAATTGTAGTAATATTTTTAATTCTAATACTCTGATAGTACATTTATGAATTGTGTATTTTGTTTTTGATTAATCTTTTATTATAAAAGTTATTTTTTCCCAAGAAAGGGACATAGCTTGCTTAGAGTACATATTTAAGAAAGGAGTTTTTAACATTCAAAAGGGTTTTAATTTCATGCTATGTGTGATTCTGCCAGAAGCAAATTCTCCTCCAGGTTACCGATTTTAATCAATGCTATAAAATTTACGTAGCCCCAGGTATAGAGAACTAAACAGAAATGCAAACTTAATTGTTCTTCTATCATCCCTACCCTTATACTAAATAGAGTTTTATTTGTAAGTATTTTATATCTACATCATTAGGCATTTCTAAGAATTTTCTTGGAGTCCTAAACATGTCTTATTGCCCTTCTTTTAAAAGGGAGAATGCCAGGCTATAATTCCAGTGAAAGTTGGATTTCTCTTAAAGGGCGCTGTGTTTGCATTTTCTTTTTTTGTTGTTGTTTAATATTTTATTTAGCTGAATCTTCTAAAGGCAATGTAGATAAGAGAAGCAGTTCTTTTAACAACAGAAATGTTATTGTTTTGCATTAATCATTTGGTTTGTTGCTTTAGGTTACCAAATATTGTACTGTTGCTCTAAAATGAATGATGTATGGTACCCCATCAGATGCACTAGTGAAAGTATTCCATCAGTACATCATTACAAGGGAAATATCTTCACTTCTTTACATGCACATATAAAAAAAAAGTCCCAGGAAACCAATTGAGATCTTGCTAAAATTTTAATATCTAAATTTAATATAAACTCTAATGTCCATAAATTTTATATTTATATTAAAATATATATAACACATTATTTTTAATAATTTTTTAAAATAAGATGTCTAAAAATAAAGCAAAAGGTAAATATGCAATTAAAATATGTGTTATTCAGATTCCATATTTAATATAAGTAATATAAACTTTAAAATGACATTAATACTTTGAGTATAATGTCATATTATTTCCTTTAAACAGTTTTACAGGTTTTATAAAAGTAGAAGTATATTCAGGTAGAAATTAAAACTAACAAAGCATGTGTACTGTTTTGGAATTAAACTACTTTTGACTGATTAGACATGTATTTTTATAGCAAAATAGCATCTGAGAAAATTTTAATTAAATAAAGCAATAAGGTAATTTATGACTTCCTGAATACTCATCACAAAGTTGATTTCAGAAAAATACTCAGGGACTTCCCATCCTTAGTTTTTTCCAAAGCATTTGATGGTCCTAAATCCTTCTCCAAGTAACTCCCACTACCACCACAACCATTCCTCTGGGCTCTGGAAACATAAAAAGATAAATTTTGGGTGCTCATGAAATGTCTACCCACTGGAGATGATGATGACAACAATGACAAAAATAATATGAGATGCACTTTGCTGACTCCACACTGGAGGCTCTATGTTTTAGACCAAAAATTCTCAAATATTAGCATAAATCGGAGTCAACTCTAGAACTTGTTAGAACACCATTTGCTCACCACCACCCCACTGATCACCCCACTGATTCAGTAGGCCTGGGGTGTGGTCGGAGGATGTACATTTCTAACAAGTTTTCAGGTGATACTCATGGTGGCACTACACTCATAAGGTACTACACTTTTGAAAAGGTCTCTTGTAGACCTTTAACCCTGTAACCTACAAAACAATTTTATGAGGCAAGTAATATTACTCTTATTTTACAGGTGAAGAATCTGAGCCTCAGAATCATTAATTTAAGTGCAGTTAAAGTCACCCTGTGATTCAAGTACAGGACCCTATTACTCTAAATTCTGAAATTATAACCATTGAATTCAAAGTAAGGTCACTGATTTCAATGTAACTTAAAGAAAGTAAAAACCTTGTTCTAGAAAATCTGAGCTATAGCACTTAATATATCTTGTTCCTTCTGTCAGAACACAATGGAAAGTTGACTGTCATCTATTTAATCTGACCAATGTAGATACCTACATGTCCCTTTAAATTGAAAATGACCTCATTCTTACTAACTTGTGGATGTAAATTAGCCAAGTAATTTTAGTTCATGATTTCACTCTGAGCTATATTATTGTAGGAAGGATGGGATTAAGCATTAGGTCCGTAAGAAAAATAACTCTGGCAGTGCATTGTTTGGCTTAGCTGCTTGGATGAGCTAACAAGATGAAGCTTCAATAAGCATTTCAGTCAGAGGTCATGGTTGTTTAGCACACACTTGGCAAGGGCAGAAATGACAAGTACAGCATTAGGAAATCAGACAGTAATAAGGAGAGGGGAGCACAGGTAATAGAGGGTCCAACACATGTGAAGCAAAGGAGTAGGAAACCAAAAACAGGCAAAGAAGAGTGCCTAAAATACACAGCCTGGTGAGCCTGCAAGGAAGAGTTACCTCTAATCACACACATGCTGATAGTCAGGAATCCGGATAGAAAGTGAGTGTTTTTAAGGTAGCAACAGAAAGAGATGGGAACGTGATATGTTTAATCCTCTTTGATCTATGAGATCACTGGTAATTTAGGTGCTCTAATTCTGGGTGTAGCAGGGTGAAAAATGAAAATCACAGCTAGATCTGATGGCAGGTTTTTTTTTTGAAACACCTTCCATAAGGGAAAGAAGCTATATGTATTGCTAAAACCTATATCCCCCAAAGTATCACGTTGTTTGATACATAGTAAGAACTCAAAATTTTATTTTTGAATGGAAGAATGGATGTTTACATAGATGTGTGCATACACAGATAGATAAGTGAGTAAAAATGTATAAACATAAACTGAGGATTAGAATTTTCCAAAGCATGGAAGTTGAAGTCAGTTTAAATATGGTATTTAGCTTAATTTAGAACATATGGAAACAGAGTATCAGGGAAATACAAATTCTAGATTCAAGTTTATCCCTGAACTAGTAACATCACTTTGAGAACATCTCTGACCTTTGAGATACTTAAGATATTGAGACAAAATTATCTCTGAGCAAGAGAAAGATATACTTTGGTTACATTTAAATATCTTGTAATCTAATTCTCACAGAAATATAAATTTCTACTGTCAATCACTATAGATTCTGATTTTAAACGAAATCAGTTCAATGTAATTATGGTTAAGTCTGTGAAATTATAATTACCTATGTAATTATGGCTGAGTTGAATTTTGTAATTCAATTAGTTGGTAAGACTTTTTTTTGCCCCTTTATAACATGGTATATAAAAGATCACATTTTTAAAGCTTTCAACAAAAGATTTTTTTAAACAAATTATTTAACTGGAAATGAATTAATTGAAATTACAACAATCCACTTGTTCTATAAAACCCAAGCACAAAACTTTTTACCAAGTTAGCAATGGCCTTTAACAAATTAAAAAAATTGTCTCTTGGCTTTATACGCTACAGGATATATATAAAGAATATAGCTATTTAGACTTAAATACTTAACACAAGAGCAAAACAGAAAAGACGACATCTCTGTGTAAAGTCTAAACTTTGATTTTTTAAATGGGTGATAATTTGAAAACCTGTTTAGTCTTTATGAATTTTTAAATGTTTAATGTTACACACCTAGTGAGGCTTAATTACATAATTGCACTAACTTTAGCGCTGGATTTCTCAACTAGTGATTCTCTATCAGTGAACCATGAAGGCTTTAGCTATTGTGTATCCAAGCTGGTTATTATTGCCACATAGCCATCCCGGAAATTGATAAATTCCCAAGTACATGACCATAGGCTCCATGCCACACAGACCTTTACCCCGCTCATATGCACTGGCGCTCCTCCTTGAGGGGAGAGTATATCATATTTGTGAGCATATTTGTGTCAGTAGAGGTTGAAGTTTTTGCTGGAAGGTGAGCACACTATTGGATGGTGGTTAATAAATGCTTTCACAAAAAAGTGCGCAGGTCGTGTTACCGCTCCTGCCTTAAACATAATATTTTAGTGAAGTCTAAAGAAAAGTTTCCTCAAAAAAACATAACTCAGAAAAAAAAATAGTGGACTTGGCAGCTCTAAACTTCCATCCCTTCACAGAAACATCAAAAATAAACAGAAACTGCCAGAACCAATTTGTCAGAACTCTGGAAATAGGCGAAGGTTCACAGCAAACAAGTGAACAATAAATAACAAGGCAACTAAACTGGCAGGAAAGCTTAGGGGCATCTGTGTTTGCCCTTGCCTCCCTCCCTGCGCTGTGGCTTTCCTGAATATGGCAACCTGTGTTCTCAATATGGGGCCCTTGTTCCAAGTTCTGGAGAAAGCAAAGCAGACCTCATGTACAACTACTGTTTGTCTGTTCAAGCTGCCGGGAGGACGCCTGAAGGCCGACACAAGGGGGTTTTGTCTTGCCTATCTTGAAACTCACTCAGGGCAGAGAAGCAGTGGGCATTGCTGGAAAATGTTGTAAGACAAAAGAAAAACCTGCAGCTGCCTGGGGCAAAAAATTACACTTGAGACACAATGTGTAGCCTACAGCCTTGGAGGAAAAGCTAGGGAGAGTGTTGATTTGGAAAACTAGGGCATTCAAAATGCCTGTCTATACAGAGGAATTTAAAAAGCCATACATGCCCAAACCATAATACATGCTCAGAAAAGGCCCGAGAAGATCCTAAGTTTTCATGAAAATAAAGTTAAAATGAAGATTTATTCCTATGTTTTCTCTAAAAGTTTTATATTTTGAGATATCATATTTAGGTCTACGATCCATTTTAACTTTATTTGTGTATATGGTGTGAGGTAGGAATACAGTGTTAACTTTAGAATTTCTTAATCTATTCAACTTAGATGATTGCCCTTCAGTCATATCATAGAATCAGCATCAGCAAAATCAAAATTAACATATCTATACTTCCTTCCAATTATATTTTTCTCCCGTTTCATTTTTCTTTAAGAATACCACCATCCTCATCCTCCTTGATTATAGGATGGAGTGGTGATTTTCTCTTTTCTCATTATTCTAATTCCAATTACAAAATTATATGGAATCTATTTGCAATATATCGTGGGGATGCTTTTTTATTCTGAATTCATGCTATTCTTCCAAGTTGGAACTCCAACAGTTCTTCCATGAATTACTAATAATTCTGTTACCGCCAAATTTACTTATATTTTATACTGGTGTCAACTACTAAAATGCCAGGCTACATCATTTCAATGTCTATAGAATGTAAACATGTTTTCCTGGCATTCGGTGCTCTCCTGATTTCTTACTTTTCCATCTTGCTATCTTTTCTGCTCTAATTAAGCTGACTATCTCCCCCATTTTCCAGATAATTTTAACTATCATAATGCCATGACTTGGATCCTTCATTAAATGGATTACTCCCTCTTATAATTCATTCCTTTTTCATTACCCTGCTATTTTTTATAATCTCCAAAACAGATGACAGCTCATCACTGAAAATTTTTCAAATCAATTTGGCTGGAAAGTCTCAATATATCTTTTCTTTTAGTTCTGTCCTTTATTATCTAGTCTTTTCTTGTGACTCTCATCAGTATATGTCAGTATATGCTATGAGGAGTAACTATTTTTATACATTTTATATCACTTATTATACCACAAAGTCCTTCTGATTAAAATCTAACGCAAGTTATCATCTGTACCCCCTATTTTCAAGGATAATATTTTAAAATTATAAATCTGCTACCAAATATACACTGTATATTAAGCAAAATCCCATTTAGTGCTCAGAAAATAAATGTGTTGTTCCTTGCAGAAATGAAAAGAATAAGGAAACGTCTTCACTATTTCAATGATATAAGAAAAAGAGAGCCTGGCAGAAGAACCCCCTTTTCAGAATTATTGCTGTTCATATAGTGAATAGATCCTTCACCCTGGGAAGGTTTGCTGAAAGATCAACTCACAATAAAGCAGATTTATAAGAGAAAGAGATTACAAATTTATTCACTACGTGCACAAGGAGCAGCACAGGGAGATTCACAGAGTGACTGCCCAGTATCCCAGTGGGGTCTAGAAGTTTTTACACCCTCATTTCAGAGGGGACAGGGAGACAAGGAATATAGGTAATTCTGTTTAGGGGCAATAAATGGTTACTAGGGAGGATGAATAGATACTTGGGAGAATGAATGGATAGGGAAACAAATTGACTTGTAAATGATTCTCTTTGGAAATTAACCTGAGAGACAGATATTGTCTTTAAAATGGGTTGGGCCAGGTCTGGTTGCATTCTTGATTTTCCTTCCTGCAATATACTGAGATAACAGGGAGGGGAAGGAAAGGCAATCGTCTTTCTTGATGGGTCCCTCTGGTGTTTATGGAGATAGAGGGAAAGCCCCTTCTAATGCCTGTTGCTCTCTAAGGGCCTTTAATTCAAAATACTCTTTATGCCAAGGAGTCATATTTTGGGGTGAAATTCTCTGAGCTCCTTTACAAGTCATAAACTCCCTGGAGGAAATATAATGCTAAAACCTTTTCAAAGATGATAAAGTCTTCAAAAACCTTATTGGTTAAATTGAAACTGTTGTGGCTGTTTTAAGAGAGATTAAACAAAATTAGGGTAGAAAAATTTTCTCCCACCTGATTTTTTTGAAAGACAAAATGGCAGAAAAAAAACTAAAGTCAAAATGTCCGAGGTACAGAAATCAGAAAAGAATAGCAATAGCTCAAAGAAAGAATGAAAAGAGAAATGGTTGGGCTTGCCTCAACAAATTGTTACTCAGAGCTGTCAGATTCTTCTCATATCATATAGTAATTTGTCTTCTTTGTCTTGAATTTTCATCTCGATTTCCTAATATACCTTGAGGCTGAACTATGCATTTTTAGCTAAGGCAATAGCATTCAGAAGTAAGGCGGGTCCAGCCTGGTCTCCGAATGGGCAGTTTGGGAGGTGACTTGGGGGAAACTTGGCTGGTGGTTTTAACCAGGGGTTTAGACAGTGTTAAGCAGCAGATTGGGGAAAAAAGCCAGTGAATAAAATGAGCGTTGGGGGAATAGGAAAGGAATAATTTAGATAAAACTGGAAGGTAAGGACATTTTACCATCAGCCAACACTCCAGACAAGCCACAGTGCAGATTGTGTGGCTAGGAGCCCAGGTGTAATGACAATTTCAGACCTCTTGTAATAAGCTCTAATCAACCACTTGGGATAGAACATAAACTCTAAATTGCATGTTAGTGTTGGTACCAGAGCATAATGTGAGGTAAAATGCACTTGGTAAAAATCCATAGTAATACAGGACATGCAGTGCATTGGTGGCTGTTTTTTCCATGTTTCTAACATGTGCAGACTCATTTCCAAATAGTCAATTAATAGCATTGGCCAAGTTTCTGCTCACATTTTATATAAAAAGTATATCAATAGAAGATTATAAATTAATGGTAGAAATTTTTGTACAGTCTGAAAGACCCTATTATTTTGAAAAAATGATTATTTGAACAATGTTTATGAAGAGTTATTTGGAAATTTTTGAAATTTATAGAGAAAAAATAACTTTACCTTTTTGCTTTAGTACAAAAATAGGGGCAAAGCAAATGTAGTAGATAATGAAAAACTTCTTTTTAGAAAATTCCAAGTGTTCTTTAAAATGTGGAATAAAAGATTTTTAAAATCTTTTTTGCTTTCACATACATTCTTCTCTTTTATTTTATAAAATTGATAACATTGAAACTGCCATTTATAAAATTAACAAAGGGCCACAAAGTGGGAACTGTGGTAGGGGAAATATATATACGAGGGCTGTCCAGGAGGTATCCAGCCATGCACTGTGTTTTCGTTATATTAACGATGTCTGGATACTTTCTGGACAGCCCTTGTATATATGTATAAATCCAGCCATCATTCCTTAATTAGCTTTCCTATAATAGCTTACCACTTGGGAGTCACATAGCTAATGGTCATGAAGAGTCTTAGCTTTCTTCGTTGCTCCCGTAGATAACATCACCCTTGTGAAACCTAAGCTTAGTTTTTGAGATGTCTTCCAGGCCCTGCCTTCCCATGGAACAGCTGACCCATCCAGACCAGTGGCCCATACCAAGGAACTGACTCAACTGGTCTTGCAACCCCCATCCGAGAAGGGACTCAAAGAAAACAATTTCTACACCCCTGATGGTTCCTTCCCAAACCCAGCCAATTAGAAAACCCAATTGTCTAACTTTTTGCCTGCCAAACTATCTTTAAAAATCTTTTCTCCCAAATTCTCAGGGAGACGGATTTGAGAACTTTCTCTAGTCTCTTGGCATGGTGCCTGTGATATTAAACTCTTTCTCTGCTCTAACCTCTGCTGTCTCAGTGTATTGGCTTCCTCTTGAGCAGTGGGCAAGGAACCTGATAAGACTGTAACATTCATATCCTTATACTAACTTTTTCACAGAGGAAGTTGAGAGGGTTAAAATATACTATAAATGAACCTAGTTAATGTATAAAGTCTAAATATAAATAATGATCACTTTTAAAAGATAAACTAAAGATATTAAGTGAACCTGGCCAGCAACTTATCAATACATGATCTAAAATATAGCAACCATGATAAGTAACATCAGCCTGAAATGAAAATTGTCATCTGAACAAAATCAGTTGTATGTGGCTATCATTAATTTTTCTTTAAGTAAGTCTTGGAAAAGAACACAAAATATGGCAAAAATCACATATAACACTAAAATATGATCTTTAAAATATGTAGAATATGAGGGGAATAAAAGAAACAGGCAAATCTTAATAACCAGCATGCTATCTACTTGACTTCACTGGATCCTTAACTAAAGGAACACTAGGAACAATCAGGGAAGTTCATTTCCCCATAACATGTTCATATGTAAATAAACCAAATGTGATCGATTGGCACTTAACCAAACTTGGCAAATTAGAGTTTCGTCTTTGACATTTTGAGGGAGAATAAACAAAGGATGCCATAATTCTACTACAAAAATTAATTCATGCTGTTACAATGCTATTTAAATGAATTTGCTTCCTATTTTTTTCATGGCTGTTTGATGGTTTGAGAAATGGTGGCTAATACATTACAAGGGTTATCCAGTAATGGAAACAAAGTTCTAAATAAAAATAACAAACTTCTGGAAATCAAAAGGTTACCAGAAATTATAAATAAGAAGTGAAAATAGCACAAACTGTCAACTGGTTTCTAAAAATTGTTTAAGAGCCATCAAGCAGTACACATCTATGAACACATACTGTAGGTGGTAGCTTAATTAATTGCAAGGTAAATTGAATATATGCATTTAAGCTGGAAAACAGAAAACTCGTAACCTTCTAGAGCCTAAATCACATAGAACAGCTTCTAATTGTGCTAATCTAGCTATAGATGGAGAAGAGAAAACACAGTTTTGAAACCTTGCTTTCTAAGAAAGAACATATGCAAGCTAGAGAGTCATATGTGAGCACAGATCAATTTCAGCATTTGGCTGGATTAGCAACACCGTATTAGGCAGGTGATGAAGAGCAATGGGCAATGTCCATAGCAATACACTCCACAAAGGGAAGGAATTGAGTTGTAAGAAATCCAAAAGGAAAATAAATATTCATAAAAAGAATGTATATTACATGACCACATACTTAATAATTTAAGCCAATAAAATTGAAATATTAATTCCAGGGGGAATATAAAAAAAAAGAATCAACAAAAGCAAATAATGGAAGATTCAAACATTTTAGGAGGAAGCAAAGGAAAGAAAATCTGTACAAAGCATATAGAAAACTAATAGGAAGTTAAGAGGAAAGCCAATAAAAGGATGATAAAAGTGCAGAATAGTAAGTCTGTTAAGAAAGTAAAGAATATGCACAATACCAAGAATGTTAGGTATAATTAATTAACAATTATATAATTAATTGACAAAATTATATCAAGTAGTATAAAGATAAAACAGATCATTAGATGAAAATTATAAATTCACACTGTTCTCAGATGCCAGTCAGTATGCCAATAGCCAGTTAATAGGTGAGTTCCTAAAAGACAAATTGCTTTTGTCTTTTCTCATGTTTTTCTTTGGATAAAGAATGACATAAAACACATAAACACACACACATATATGAAGTAAATTTGAGAAATATTGCACAGGATATTCTTCACTGTGCAATTCTTCACAAAGTGGTAGCCAATAGAGTCAGTAGCTATTTAAGTTTATATTAATACTAATTTAAAAGGAAATAGAACTAAAATTCAGTTTCTCAGTTGCAAACACAATTCAAGTGTCAATGCCTACATTTGGCTAATGCCTACCCTATTGGACAGCGCAGACATAGAACATTTGTAGCATTGCAGAAAATTCTGTTGTACAGTGCTGGGGAATTCATAATGTATTTTATCATTTTAAAGGTTCTGAGAAATATATGAGACAAAACAAAGGATGGAATGTTATTTAGCCGTAAAAATGAATGAACTATTAATAAATGAAACAGCAAACATAAGTCTCAAGATAATTATGCTGTGTGAAAAAAGCCACATAAAAAGAATATTTATGGAATGATTCCATCTATATAAAATGCTAGAAAATGAAAATCACTTTATAGTGTCCAAAACAGAGGGGTGGTTGCCTGTATAGTATATGTGGGGGAGAAGGACAGGAGAGATTTAAAAGGGTGCAAAGAAACCTTTGGGTGTGATAGATATGTTCTCTGTCCTGATTAAAGTGATGGTTTCATGGGCTTATGTACGTTAAAATGTATCAATTTGCACACTTTAAATATCCTCAGTTTATTATAAATAAATTATACTAAAATAAAGTGATTTGTAAAATATGCGTGGAAATTTGGGTAATCAATCTCACAAATGGTGTAAAGAAAGCCAGGCAGCAAAGAGTACATCCACATGATAGAGTTCACAAAGTTCTTACTTAGCAGGGTAGGGGGTGGGAGGGGTTGCTATTAATAAAAGCTAGTAAAGTGCCCAAGAAAATATTGGGATGATGAATGTTTTATATGTTGACTTGGGTTTTGGATATACAGGCCTATATGTAAAAAGTCATCCTGGCCATGCGCGGTGGCTCATGCCTGTAACCCTAGCACTCTGGGAGGCTGAGGCGGTGGATTGCTCAAGGCCAGGAGTTAGAAACTAGCCTGAGCAAGAGCGAGACCCCATCTCTACTAATAATAGAAAATAAATTAATTGGCCAACTAAATATATATAGAAAAAATATTAGCCGGGCATGGTGTGCATGCCTGTAGTCCCAGCTACTCGGGAGGCTGAGGCAGAAGGATGGCTTCAGCCCAGGAGTTTGAGGTTGCTGTGAGCTAGGCTGACACCACGGCACTCTAGCCAGGGCAACAAAGTGAGACTCTGTCTCAAAAAAAAAAAAAGTCATCCAAATGTACAGTCAAGATTTGCATGTTTTACAATAGGTAAGTTATATCACAATAAACAAAGCGTAGTGAGAAATAGAAGACTTTGCCAAATGTTGCAGAAAATGTGGAGTTACTAATTTTCAGAAACTAATGGTGAAAGTATAAATTGGTATCATTAAAAAATATTATCAAGTGTCTACCAACCATATAATCCAACTATTCCATTCCTAGTTATATATCCAAAAGAAATACTTTCATGTGTTTCACAGAAAAGATGAGGAAGAATATTCATACAGCATGTGTTTTAATGGCCAAGTATGAAAATAATCCAAACTTTCATCAAATGTAGAATAGATAGAATAAATTGTGGTACATTCACACAGTGGAATAGGACCCAGCAATGAAAATGAATGGAGTGTCTTGCAGAACAGAGTGAAAATCACAAACGTACATTGCCCCCCAAAGCAAGATACAGTAGAATATTGTGTGATTCAATGTATACAATGTTCAAGATCATTAACACTTATATAGGGTGACAGAAGTTAGAAAATATATTGGAGTATGTGTTAGGTAGTGAGTGGATATTAAAGGCAGTTTCTAGAATCTTCTTTATGTTCTATTAATCTGAGTGGTGGTTATATGGATTCATGCACTTTGAGAAAACTCACATTGCACATGGATGGTGTGTTCACTTTTTAAGTTTATTATATTTTATTTACTTTAAAATAATTTGAATTTGTTATTTACTCACTATAATAACTCACATTGTGAGAAATTAACAGCAATAATAATAAAATATAACAATATACTGTAATAACAGTTATGCTAATGTGGTCTCTCCCCCCCAATATCTTGTTGTACTACTTCTTGTGATGATGTGAGATGATAAAATGCCTATGTGATAAGATGAAGTGAAGTAAGTGATGTACACAGATATTGTGAGGTAGCATTGGGTTACTATTGACCTTCGGACAATTCATCAGGAGGAAGATCTTCTGCTTTGGGTGATCTTGGATCACTGAGCCATGATGATGTCGATGGTTGGATGTCAGGAGCTGAGGATGTTGATGACTGACAGGAGGGTACTGTATACAGCATGGATGCACTGGACGAAGGGTGATTCGTGTCCCTGGCAGGATGGTGCAGGATGGTGCAAGATTTCATCACGCTACCTAGAATGGTGCAAAATTTAAAATTATGAGTTGCTTACTTCTGGAATTTTCCACTTAAATATATTCAGACTGAGAGTAACTGAAATTCTTTATTCCCAAGCATATAGACCCTGTCTTTTTCTTTATGTCACCAAAGCCTAGCATAGTGTCCAGCACAAAGCAAACTTGTTGAGCACTGACACTGTTCTTGGTGCATTATATGTAATATTATTTTGAAAAATACCTCCCAATATTGTTGGTGTGGGTGCTACTTTCATTCTTCTCATCCTCACTGTACAGATGAGGCACAGAGACGCACACACTCACCCACAGTCATACTGCTTGTGACTATGTGTTGAAGGAGTTCCCTACAGTTGTCACTACGCAATATGTCATTGTGACATAATATTTTGAGAAGATGTATCTACAATTACAGCAGACACAATTTAAGCAATGAAGAATGACTACTGGGCATGATTTTTCCAGTATCAGCAGAATCAAGCTGGGAACAATGTTTCCCAGAACCCCCTTAGCTTTGTGGTGCTAGTTTAGAGTTTGCTAACAGAAACTTTTATGTGACATTTGTGAGGTAAAATTCAAATAGAAGTCATCGTTCTCTGAAAGTTGTCACAGATGCTGTGACCAACAGAAACAGAAATGTCAGCGGGCTCTCACTCTCCGAGGCTCCCTTTGTGTTCCGCTCTTTCACTCAACAGGTGTCCTTGCTCATTGGCAGTAGTCAAAGACCCATCATCAGAAGTGTGACTGTAGTCCAAAGGCTTCCCCGTCACAGTTCCACTTTGGTGACCACATGTGTTTGCTGTCTCCGTTGACTGACTGGGGACGCCTCTTACCATTCAGCTTTGCCTTCCAACTTTTCACTTCCCCAGCTTCTCGCAATCGAATAAGGTCTAATTCCTACAATAAATCCCTTTCCTATTACTCACAGTGGTTCTGCTTCTCTGATTTAATGCTGAGTGATATTCCTGTCAAACATATGTTTATCCAAGAAAAAAGTAAAAGTCTTCATCTTACCCTCAAAGAAAATAATTTTCCATTTAGAAAATATGACATCAAGAAATCATTTGGGAAAAAATCAAAATGTAAAAAAGTGCATTTCCATAATTGTATAATGGATAACATTTGGGGGTTTGTATCACATGTTTATTACATTCTACAAATATTTCTGCAGAAGTGCTTTTAAGTATACATATTGCTTTGTGATACAGAAAAAGGTCATGAGGCATAAGATAAAGATCTCTTTAATACTGCCATTCAAAAGCTTGAAAACTGTAGTCTACAGGAAACTTAAAATGCAATAAGACTATTTTAAGGACCCAGTGAAAAAGCACTATTCAACTTTTCTAAGAAAAAGTCTGTAAGTCAACGAACACATGTGTACACATCATGATTTATATATACTTATTATAGAGGGAATTTTGTCCAAAACTATACAATACTGTTTATTTATAGCAACAAGGCACCTTGTTTAAAGTGGCATACACTAAAAACAATACAAAAACAAATAAATCAGTGAAGGCATTTTAATTTGCTTTCCTATAGATGTATAAATACATAAATTAAAATCATTAATAGTAATTGATTATTATAATAATTATAGTAAATATAAACAGATATGTAACAATGCTGTATATGTATTATATATGTGTGTTTATATATGTTACATATTTTATGTATTTATATTTATATTATATTATTTTAAATATTTATCCCTATGAAAAATGATTTTCCATTTATTTTATTTTCATGTAATTGGATATGGCAGCAAGAAAGAGACACACACCTAAACAAGTAAACAAAAAATGTCAATTATATGGTTCATTTGATAAGTGTCAAAACAGAGTCCTCAAATTATGTTTTACGAACATGGGAAATGTTAACAGATTGTGAAAACAGAGACCTGCAGTTAAATTCACATGGAAAAGCTGGGTTAAGAAAAGTTCAACAGATGTCTTTCCAAATATAGAGCTAATGTGCATATGAATTTTTGAGGTAGAGGAAATAGAGTACAATATTTCCCAAGCTATTTGATTGTAGCTTTCTCTTGTAGTCTTGTTCTACTAAATATGATTTCGTCCACGTGATATAAAAAGTAGAGGTAAACAATTTGCCCTCCGCTATCACTTCTCTCCATCCCCAAGCCAAAGAAAATATTTTCATCATCTATTAATAAGAATAACCCAACACAATTTATGTATTCTTATAACTTGCAATTGTTAAAATAGTTCCAATTATGCAGTTCATTTTTTTTTAATCTGAAAGTGATAGTATGGCACAGGGAAAAATTCTCTGAAGGTGCTTTATAAATGTTTGAATAATTAAAATTAAAACATCCTACACTGAGAATGAAGAGATTTCTTGGGTCAAATTCTCACCCTCAATTTGCTTCTATAACATATGAGGGAAGGATACTTATCACAATGGTCCTTTCCAGCTATACCATACTACACATTTACAGAATGTACATCATGGTATTCTCTGCTTATCTAGGGGCTATGCAATACCCTCTAGGTGCAGTTTTAACTTATGCAATGTGATCGGCAACAGAGATTAGGAACAGACTGAGATATGGATTCTTTTCTCAAGTCAGCATTTTCCTTTCTAGAACTGAATCTTAAAATTGCTGACCAAAAGGTTTTCCCCTTGCGAAGATGAAATTCATGTTTATTAAAGCACCTAGGAGAACTATTCTAGTGACATAGTACCATTATTTTCAAACATACATAAACCTTGCTTAGAAGAAAAAGGAATCAACTTTCCCTAAGCCACTATTTCATGGAAGCTTTCTAACTCAAGACTATCTATTCCTGAATCTGGCAGAGACTGCATCAGCATTTAGTTTTAGTTTTTGATGAAAAAAATAAATAAATTACAAGTAGAGCCCAATATGTAGAGTTAACTCTCATTGCTCTGAGCCTTAACAAAGCTGAGCTTTATTTTGAAAACATAATTTCCTCCTTACAAGATATGGCATTGGGACATGCCTGTGTTAAGTAAAATACATAAATCTGCTTTCTTCATTTTATATCTTCCACATTATAAAGAATGTAAATACTCCTTTGATAAAGTAATTCTGTAAGTAATAGTCATGCAAACTATTTCTTCCTGAACTTCTTGCAATGGATTTACAAGTTAACAAATGGGTGTGGATCAAGTAACAAAAGGATCTGCCTTGCTTTCACATTGCTTTCCCTCTGCTCTGATTTTATGTTTAATTACAACTCTATTGAGTCTTTCATTTTCTCTGAAAGGTGGTGAATTAGATTCCATAAATCTTAATCAAATTAAAATTACCCTAAAATGTAATTACAGCAATCTGAAAATGCTGCCTCTAAAAGACATCTTTGTATAATCAGAACAGTAAGTAGTAAGAGGTATATTCTCTGGACTCAAACACTTTCTGAAAGATAAATTAGAATATTTTGTGAAAGCCATCTTTTAATTACAGGGCCAACATTAATCACCTAGCAAACAATAGCTTCTGACAGCTTAATAAAAATGCCTAATAGATATTATTAAATCACTTGTATGATCCTTTTTTTGTGTGAATTGTGTTAGGTTCACAAGACAGTTGAATGTCCACAAAGAGAAATTCTTAATATTTGAAATTCTTGTAACTCTATTAATTATGACCCTCTTATTAATGGCCCAGTTAAATGCATACCACCAGATTCTAAGACGCCTGGTCATTTTCTAGCCTCTTCCACTAAAAAGTGTTTCTCTCTACTACTGCTGCATGCACATGTCTTTTTACTTCTGGAAATCTTTCCAACACAATCACAAGGATACAAAAGTATAGTAAAATATTCCCTGTAGATATTTGTGCTTTTAATCCTCTACCCTGAAAATATTTGTACTTCTATCTTTCCACTTGCCTTATTTATCTTTATTTTTGTTTGAGGTGATTTTTCTTTTGGGAGGGGTAGGGTCACATGATATAAACTCGACTTCCTGAGAGGCTAGAAACTAAGATCAGTCGCGTGGGCAGTTAACCATGCTCACTTGATGGAAGCTATAAATGTTGCAGACATCAGGGTTTGGATAAGCCACCAACACATATTCCATGTGTATTGCCACACATCGATGCCAGTAGAGAAACAATGTCTTGACTCTGTAGGGAGAGGGCAACTGGAAGCTGCATGTTTGACACGCTCCTCATATTACAGCCCAACCGGGGTGTACTGCCCACTGCACAAAGAGCCAATACACTGAGACAGTCAGGGTTGCAGTGGAGAAAAGAGTTTAACATAGCAGAATGCCAAGCAAAGAGACAGGAGGAATTTCTCAAGTCTGTTTCCCTAAGAATTTGGGAGAAAGGGTTTTAAAGATAGTTTGATGGGCAAAGGGTTAGACAATTGGGTCTGTTAATTGGCTGGGTTAAGGACAGAACCACAGCGGTGTAAAAATTGTCTTCTTTACTGAGTTGGCCTCTGGGTAGGAGTTTCAATACCAGTGGAGTCAGTTCCTCAGTATGGGCCACTGGTCTGGATGGGTCTGCTGTTCCACTGGAATGCAGGGCCTTGGAAGATAACTCAAAAACTAGGGTTTCACAAGGGTGATGTTATTGATGTGGAAACTAGAGAATCTTTATGACCATCAGCTATGTGACTTCTGAGTAGCAATTATAAGAAAGCAAACTAGGGAACCATGGCTGGTTATTATCATTATTAACTATGCCGGTGCCTTTGTAGAGTTTAGACCCTTACAGTAGTTCTTGCCTTGCATGCCTTTATTAATTTGTAAACAGTGGTTTCATGAGATTTTGCCCTGTATGTCTCTAGGTTGATAGTAATCTATTTCCTTTCCATGTAATAAACCATATCTGTGAGTATAAAGTTTTCAGTTCTATAAGTTATTCTAGTGAATTATTGAAATTGAGGGTGGTTTTGGGAACTTTCTCAATTTGCAACTGATGTCAGAAAAGAAGGTAGTCCTGTATGGGCTGTTCTAACTTGCAGGTGACTAACTCCTCATAGTAATGTATATCCCATTTTACTTTATTGCTCTCCTTTCTTTAAAAGAGTATCTTTATTGGTAATTCTTGACTCATTACTTACCTGTTGTTTTTCCTGATCTATGACACTTACTAATTAATAAAACATATTTAAAAGACCAACATATGTAGATATCACATTAGGAAATCCTTTGAGAATGTGGCCTGCTGAGGATTGAAGATGGAATAGAGATGAAAGAGGGTCATTAGTTGTCATTTGACAAACTATGTTAGAAAAAAATAATTCAAGGAATATATAAGGTAGAAACTGAATTTGTTTGTGAATGAAAGTTTTCTTCTGTTCGAAAAAATAAAATAAGGAAGAATTTTAAACAGAACTTCAAATTGTAGCCTACAGGCCCTACAGAAGGAAAAAAAATGATTTAGCTTCAAAATAGAAATTTCGATTTTATTTGGAAAGCATGAATTAGAGACATGCTGGGATGTGCTCCCAGGAAAACCTGACCCAGGACAAAGCACTCAAACAATAGCATATCTCAGGTTTCCAATTACAGAAGTTTCCAAGTTTCAAGTCTCTAAGTTTCAAAAAGGTAGTTCATTAGCCAATAAAGGGCATATAAATAGAGAAAGCATTTTGTCCAATAAGGAGGATGTGGAAAGTAGGAAAATGTCTTGGATATTTATAAAGAAAGAGATAAAAAATAAAATTAGTACTGGGAAGTGGTAGAAATCCTGTCTGGAAAAGAATAAGTAATATAAGTCTTTAAATCTAGAACTGAGATACCCCAAAATAGTCTGCCGTATTCATTTACTCTAGGGAATGCCTTTGCCAATGATGCACTAATCTTTCTTATGTCATTTAGATGTCTTATCTTTATACAGATATAGAAAATGTAAAAAGCCTAAATGCCTTTGCAAGTTATAAAGAAATTCAGAAATAATCTCCTGTAGCCAAAGTTGTCCGATTTGTTGATAAGCTATCATTTCACTGGCATCTGGTGTTCTTCCCGCAAGTAAAATGGAGCACCATGTGTTTCTTAGAAGTGGCAGTTAAGTTCCTTGCTCAAGGCTTGTTTTCCAACTCTGAATGGATTTTAACTAGACCGTACTCAGAGTCTCTAAGCTCCTATTCTTTTCTCTTTTTTTCTCTTAGCAAATGTAAAATAAACCTGAAAAGAAATGAGCTCATTATGCTTTTCCATCTGAAATAAAAAGAGCAGCAATACCACTCAGGCAGAAGCTGATTTTATAGCTTACGGCATTTCTTTTAATGTTTCTCTATATTTCTTCTGGAGTCCTGGTATATGAACTTGCCCAAATTCTCCAGTCTATGTCAGCTCCCTGTTAAACTTTTAAGAAAGCTTTGATTTCAGCTGCAAAAATTGCTCCCAGAAGCAGAGAGACGTTTGGCATTGACATCCCATCTAGTTCTGTTATTAGGCTTGCCTTTAGTTTTTGCTACTTACCAGCTTCACTACCAAGAGATCCTGAAGAAGCTATTTCTTGGGACGAAACTGACTGTAATTTCATTTTTGAAAAATGATTCTTTTGTGATTTTTGTGTGTAAGTGGGAAAGGAAATGTATAGTTCAAACTCGTCTAATATTCCTCTGAATTCTCATGGAACCATATTCTCTTTATGTTTAAGCACTTCCACATTTAAAAGTAGAAACTTTTTGTAGAGCTTATTCTTTTTTTTGAAACTTGCATTGTGGGTTTTCTAGGGACTAATATATGAGGATTAGTGTAGGATGATAAGAGTTCTATGTAACATGAAGGCATCAGATGCAGGTATTCAGGAAATTGAAATCCCTTTAAGATCCAAAGTTATAGATTTACAACGTGATATCAAAAACCATACTGGGGTCATTTTATTGTCAAAAAATAAAAATCAGTACTCCTAGAAATGATTTTCTTCTAGCATCTAATTTTGATAGTAACTATGTTACATGGCACTTACTATACACCAGGTGTATTTTAAGCACTTCAGTTATATTATTTAGTTAATTATAAGTCTAGGTGTCATTATTGTCTTTAGTGATGAGTCATCTGGAGTAGAGAGAAGCTCATTTTCTCAAGGTTTCACAGCTGCTAGGTGGCAGGCTGAGATTTAAACTCTGGTGGTCTGGCTCTGGAATCCGTCCACTGCCTGAAAATTACAGGCAGTGACAATGGAGAGGATGAACGAAATAGAACAAAGAGCATGACATTAGTGCCGGGAAAACCTTGTGTTGACTCCACTATTTTTTACCTGTGTGCCTTAACCTCACTGTTCCCTCACTTCTTTCATTCATAAAATTTTAACAGCTAACATTTCCTGAGCAGTTACTGGTACTGTTCTAAGCGATTTATATGCATTATTTCACCTCATCCTTTTACTAAGAACATGAGATAAAAACAATTCTTTCCTTTCATCTTAAAGATCAGGAAGCTGAGGTTCTGATATTTTAAATAATTTGTCTTAGGTCATATAACTATTAATAGTTTTGCTTTTTCCCCCAGAGGGTATGTCTCCATATTATACTATCTCAATCACTATACTATATATAAATTCCTAGTACAATGTAGATACATAGGTGCCTCAAACAATGTAGTTATTGTCTTTATTGTTATTTGATATTACATTGTACATAATTTCAAATTTATTGATATATAGAAACTTGGATTATCAATGTAGGCAGAGAAACTTGCATGGAGAAATGAGACTTGTCAGCCCTATGTCTACCCATGATACAATTAACTTGTGATGCAGCCTTTGATTAACTTTAAAACTCCGAGTTCCAAACTCATCCCAGCTCCATATCACGGATCTTAGCTGAATTCCTGATCCACAGAATCTGTGAGCATAATAATATGATTGTTTTCAGCCACTAATGTATGAGTTCATTTGTTTTGTAGTAATAATAGCTAGAATAGACAGTCAAGCAATGCCAGAGAAGATCAGTAACCCTTATTAACAAACTTGGTGAGATACACAAACATAGTCCTGGCCTAAAAAAATCTCAACGAATACAAGTTACAAAAAACGTGCTTATAAAATGTGATATTCTGCAGAAAGCAACTAGTGTAGATTAAATAACCAAAAAAGCACATTATATGTCACTTTTTACCTTCTTAAACCTTTTCCTGTTAAAGATTATTCAAATTACAAACAAATACTCTTTGGCAGATTAAGCTAATGACATATTCTTTCAGTTAGAATGAAAATAAAACATCCCTCTTTATATATGCTGCACTGGAATTGCTAGGTATAAACTTTTGAATTCAATGCATTCATACATAAAATTGAGTATCTGCTTGGAAAATTCAATTAATCTGTTGAATGAAGATGCTTGTACTATCACTTACAGCTTAACACTTTTATCAGTGTCATAAACTTTGATTAAGCATTTACCTAACTCTTACCTTGTCTGACCATGATATTAATAAAATGATGTGCTTCTATCATTATTTTTTTAAAATCATACTTTCCTATTTGGAATATTATGCAAATTTCAATTTTTTATTTTCAGAATTCAGAGTCTAAAAATGATATGGTTTACCTGTAGAGAATTACTGATCCTTTGAAAAGTCAAAACAAGTTGATATGTTTCTCCCAAAAATGTCTTCAACTACCAGTGCTTTGTTTATGGACAAATTTAAGAACTGTTTGCATCTAATGAATGAATAATAGATACAGAGGATAAAAGTTTACTGATTTCTTCTCTGTTGCAATAAATCAGAGTTACTGTCCAATTAGACTTCTTTCTACTAGTGCAATTGCACCAGGAAGCTACTTTCCATTGTGAAAGAAGGCAGATTATTTCATTTTCTATTGTCTTTTTCAGGTAGTTGAGTTTTTATACAAGGACCTCTGAATTTGAAGTTGGTAGGCCTTAGTACAACCCTGACACTACTGACGATCACAGAAAAGAAATATAAATTCTTCAAGCATCAGTTATCTTGTCTATACATGAGTTTAAAGAAAATTATGTTATTAGTTATAATATGTGATAATATATCACATCTGGCCCATAAGAAAAACTGAATTTTTAGAAAAGACTACTGTTAATTTCTTGCTATGAAATCTAAATTTAACCACAGATTAAAACTCAGGAAAAGTATTATCTGAATGCCCTGGTCATGGATTCAGAATGTTTCTCCATGAAAAATTTATTTAAAGATAACTTCATATCCAAACTAATTAATTTTATAATAATTGAGCATACACTCAGCAAAAGTGAAGTCAGAATTTAACTACTTCTCAACCACTGCCTTATAAGAAAATAATTAGAAAAAATGCTACTACTTTATGTACATATAACTTTTGAATATGAGTTAATCTTAGGAATCATTTCCAGAATGGGAAATACTGCTTCAAAGGCTGTTGCTCTCTGAGTGTTATATTAAGCAGTCCACATTTGCATTTAGGTCTGTGATTGATATTGCATTCAGATATTTATAAACTATTTTTTCCTTTTTTCCTGAAGCTATTGTGATATCCTATATGTGGATTCTTTAGCATTCAAATACTACTATGTTTGGTAGTGGACTTTGATATTTACAATTTTTTTTCCTTGTTTTGAATCTGTTTGTACATTATGTTCCAATTCCATGTGTGGCTTACTTCTTCACACTTCTTGAGTCGTTTTACTTCATTCTGAGTGTATCTGAAATGGTTAGACTTTTTATCCAAATTGTGAAACTGAAGCATGCTGAGCTATGGCTTTCATTAATTCATCAAGGAATTGATAACTAAATGGAATGAATGATACAGACTTAGGCTTCACAAGAGTAGGATTTATATTTTAAAACAGATAAATAGATAAAAATAATGAAATTATTGTGCAGAGTTGCAGGTTGGCTCATGGAAACCTGACACCGCCTGAATAAATATTACTTAACATCAGCAATGTATCATTTCAAACATTGTGTTATCTAATATAAAAGACAGCTTGAGCAAAACAACAGTCTCTGATTTCTGACAAGGGTTGGGGAGAATCAAATGTCACTGATTAAATCACATCTTTGTAAAGACGGATTTTAAGATTATTCCATATAGCAGCAAATTTTAATGATATTTTCTCTAATTTCCTGTGAGTCTTATGTTTTAAATACAACAATTTAGATATAAAGAGACAAATACAATAATAAAATATAATTCTGTTCACCAACAGTCCATTATAAGAAATGAAATATTACTTTCACTGTTCAAGATTCCTTTATCTCTGTTTCTTCTCTGGTCCTCTACACTTTTCTAAATTTGAGGTTTGTCAGTCACATGAATTTTTAATATTGTTTACTTTTACATTGATCCTTAAACATTCTTGAGAATAATGTGCTGTCAGTTGTCTGTCTAAATGTTGTTTGCCTGGAAATGATACATTTTCCGTTTGGAAGTTATTGTCCGTCTTTCTCTTAATTGTTTTTTAATTGATCAATGGACTCCTGAAAATTCAGTGTGATGCATCTGCATGTGCATTTTTTAATTTATTCTTTTTGAGTTTTGCTGTGCCACCAAAATTTATCATATTTTCACTTATTTGGAAAATAATCTAATATTACATCTTGAAAATTGCCTCTCTTTGATTCTAATCTATCTGTGTGGAACCTTGTTTAAATCAACTTACCTTGTTTAAATCTACCTACTCTACCTTTTATATAAGTTCATTTCTCTTTTTAAATTTTCCACCTTTCTATCTCTACTGCCGTGATGGGTAATTTTTTGTTTAAACCTAGTGGGGTTATGAGGTGCCCAGACATTATTCTAGGTATGTCTGTGAGGGTGTTTCTGGATAAAATTAACATTTGAATCTGTAAACCTAGGCAAGAACATTGTCCTCACTAATGTAGGTGGGCCTCATCCAATAAATTGATGATCTGAATATAATAATTTGATGAATAAGAGGGAATTTTTCCTGCCTCACTGTGTGAGCTGGGACTGTGGTCTTTTCCTATGTTTGGACTAGAACGTATACCGTTGGATCTCCTATTAATAATTCTCAGTCCTTCAGACTGGGATTGGAACTACACTACCAGCTCTCTGGGGTGGCCAGCTTACCGACTGCAGATCTTGAAACTTCTCAGTCTCGATAATCATGTAAGATGGTTCTTTATTTTAAATAAATCATAATAAAAATTAAAAATAAAAAATAAAAACAATGTATGCTGTATATATTATGTTTTATTATATATGAATTCTAGTTATAACATAAATATATATAATTTTATTTTTAATATAAGATAGAAACAAGAATGATCCATAAGGCTAGAGGAAATAGATTTATGTGTTTATTTCTCTTAAACCACTGTCTGATACAAAAAATGTCCTTCTGCCCTTATCCTTTCTGCTATTTTCATACAGGTTTTATTTATACATATGTTACAAGCCTCAAAATATTTTCATTATTTATTCTTCAAATTGTTGCTATTTATAATACAAAATTTTTTATTTTCAAAAATAAGCTGATGCTTCTTGTCTCCCTATAATATGCCATGTATTCTTTTTTATGGTTTTTGAAACTCATCCTTTTAAATACTATTGAGGCTTACTTTATCCATCCAACAAATATTTAGCAAGCCCTTCCACTCATACTTCTTTTTATTATACTTTCCTTTGAAATTTCCTTGGAAGTATTATCTGTGCTATTTATTTATGAAATTACAGTAGCCAAACTTAATAAATGTTTTACTTTTTTATTTCTAGGATTAAATTAATACCACATTCTCATAGAGATATTTGAATGATAATATTAGGTTATAGATATAGTAGCTGGCACATATATAAATTATGGATACATGTAGTAACTAATAATTTCATCATAAAAATTATTGTTTTATAATGGTTATGTATTCTAGCCACTGATCCACACAGAATTTGACCCTCGACACAGAAGGGTAAGTTGTCTGGATCAGTATAGAAGTACTAGTACAATTTCTATACCATCACTGTATACATATTATATGTACATAGTGCAAATATATATGTACATATATAAATTTGCATATTTACACATATATATAAAATTGGCATATAATTTCCAAGAACGTATTTAGTTAGAACAGAAAAACAAATATTAAAAACTCAGGAATGATAGATTGCATCATTTTAAACCACAGACAATTGAAAACAAATTGCAAAATATTGGGGAAAATGTTTTCTATGAAGACATGTTTAGATTCAATTCCACTTATAGGAAGCAGCCCTCTCCCAAAAGTATGTCTGTCCATGGTACAATAGACATATTTCAGGAAATAAGTGTAAACTAAAAGTCAGCTGCGATGCTGACAACCTTCTGATAGGACAGTCCTTCAAATCAGGGAGGTCACTGGATTTGGTCTATTTTGTCATGTTAAGAGGGCCTTGAGATGGTTGGTGTCTGCTTGGCTCTTTTCACCCTTTTAAAGAGTTCATATAGTACATTTTTGAAGCGATTCAACATTTGTGGAAATATCCTCAGAGTTACTTTCATTTTTTTATAAAGTACCTTCCACAGCCCCTTAAAAACTTCACTATATTTTAACCTATCTCTTTCTAACTCAGTATGTTCTCTAGTCTTGCTCCTGTTTGGAAAATTCATCTTGACACACAAATTGATGACTTTTTCTAATGCAGACTTTGCTCTATGGCATGGTTTGTTAAGGACTAATTATAAGAAAGCTATTTCTCCATTAAGTAGAATTTTAGGATTGTACACTGTCCCTTAAGCAACCATTAGCATCCCTATAGCTTAGCCTTATGGATGGTTCTGGACACTAATAATTTTGTCAAGTTATCATCTCTTGATAAGTACACTGACAGGTAGTCCTCCATAAGCCAACTCTTATTCATTACCCCCTTCATAAACATGAAAAGAATATAGGGTAAAATCTACCTTAGACGTGTGAAAAACTAAAATCTAATAGAGTGAAACATTCACTGAGGCCTATGCAAAAACTGAAGTCTGTATTAACAGATTCATTGGCTGGCTCCAGATGCAACATTATTATCACAGTAGCAAGAATAACTTTATCTCTTATATCACTCTTAGTTATCTTCTGAAATATTTATGAACAAATTATCTTTTCTTTTTCTATGAGGCATTTGACAATCAACTGAACTTTTATCTCCACTGAGCTCTTTATCCGTAATTGAAGGGAGGAGGTGATTTTCTGGGACTTGATGAAGGTTTTAGTTAAAGGGTGAACATCCAGGTTGGCTAAATTTAGTTGAGGCAACCTTACACTTTGACTATTTTATCACTAGACTCTGATGATATTCTAGGGTTTGAAAGTGCTAGCTAAAATAAATCAAACAAAAATTAAGCTGTAGCATTTATTTCACAACGACAATAGGGATAGGCTGCCCTGTTCCTATTGCCTAAGTATGTGCTTTAAACTAGGTTCATGTATCATAAACCAGGATTGGTCTATTATCCTGATTAGAAGTATTGGTACAGTGTGGTGTACTCAGCTACTAGGTCAGATCCTTTTGGTATATACATCAGCTCAGATTAGAGGACTATAGTGGGAAAATAAAATTGCGTGATGAAGCAAAGCACAGAGACCATGCTCAGGCATTTGAAAAATCAAAAGAAGACAACCTGGAGAAGAGTGCTTGATTAACTTCCAGAACCACTCATATTTGTTCCAGGCATTTAGAAAGACAAATAGCAGAGAAGTACACATGCAATTTCTGAACTCTGTGTTGTTGAATCTAATTGAACAGTTAAGGACATAATTTTGAGCAACTGCAAATATTAAATAAAATGAGATTTATGCATTGATCACATTGACATTTATACCAGAAGAATGTGAGACTCAGAATTTGAGATGATGATCAGATACTAAGCACAGGAATAATGACTTAAAAAGGGACCTTGAATAAGACAGGAACCAGACAGGGTTCACTTCGCAGACACGCCTGGCTAATGACTTTAGCTGCTTTCTAGTGATGGAAGACTTGTGGGTACTGCCAATATCACATTATAGCTTCAACTATAGCATTAAAAAAAGTACTAATCATTAGTATCTGTAGAATCCTTAATGTGTGACAGCCACTGTGCCAATTAATTTGTATTTATCAATGATGATCAAATTGCTCACTGGCTACTAACATTGAAATACTGTGGTCCTTGCAGAAATTGCATTTTCTTATTTGTGTCCCAGAGCTTGCATGAGAATATGTAAGATACATACCAATTCTGCATTTTAACAGGTGTGCCAGGTAATTCTAATGCAGACTCAAATTTGAGAAACTTTGGTATATTATTTCATTAAATTATTACATCAACAAAATGAAATGGGTAGTATTATCCCTATTTTATAAGCGAAGAAACCTATATAGAGATAATCTAACTTTAAATTTAGAGGATAAAGATATATTTAGTCATTTAAATACAGAAATAAAGACCGTGAATTAAAAAGGCTAATATTAAGCTCATTTTTTATTTTATGTGTTTTGCTCTACACTGTGGATTAAATCCTAACACTTTTATTGAGCCAATATTATGTGGTCTGATATTATTAGAAAGAATATTGAAGATATCAAAAAGACAATGTACTTTTCCTCCCTGACTAGGGCACACATTTCTTCTTATTCTTACAGAGGGAGAGCAAGAGTTGATTCTCAGATTTGGTTAATCCATTTACTTTTACAAGCCTGGAAACCAATCAGGTTGAGAAGAAAGACCTGTTATGGATATTGAAATATTTGGAGTTAGGTCACAGAGGCAGAGCTCAGCAACAGAAGACAAAGCAGTATTGGGGGCAACAGATCCTACTTTGACTGATGGGGTAGAATATTCAGAAATATGGCAGCCAGAGTGCAAATTTTATTTTTTGGCTGGAAAATGAAAAGATTCTGCCATTTCTGATCTATGCTAATCAGCACTGGGCAAGTATCTGTATTAGAAATGTGGCTTTCCAGGCAATTTAAATGATGAAAGGACAAGTGAGACATCAGCTCTAAATACAGAAATTTACTAAAGTCTATAAAAGTACGGGTTTGATGGACACTTCAGAGATAATCTGCTAGGATGTTTGCAACAAAGGGAATTTGTCAACAATAGCTCTTCCCTGGCAGAGGTTTTAGACTAGAGAATGAATTCTTTTATGCATAGTACTATAACTAGTCCACAAATAAAAGGTTGCTACAGAAGACTCCAGTCATTAGGGTATGGTGGCTGCCTTAATTGAGCTTGAATGGAATAGTAAATGATGTTTTTGCTTTAGAGTAAATAAAATAATATTTGATAAAGTTTACTTGATGGCTTGGGCCCCATTTTGCTTGTTCTTTTTTTCTAGTTGTAGGGTGCTGCTAATCCCTTAGTATCTGCATGGTAAACAGCTTCTGAGAAATTGCAACATCTTTTTGCCAACAAGTGATATAGAATTAAACAGAAAGAAAATAAATGTATACTTAAAATGAATAATCATTGATTGTAGTACAAATTTAAATTAAATAGACATGGCAAGAAGCAGTTTCTTTTACTGTGGGTGAGCTTATGACATGAAGTGTTTGTTCATCTGGATATGACAATAGAATAGTAGTAAAAGTTTCTCTACAATTACTAAATGTGCCTGACTGAGTCAAACTGGCAGTTCAAGCTTTGAAACTTGAATCAATAATTTTTCCCTTTTTTTTTTATTGGGGGAAAACTACAAATCATTTACAGTACAATGCTTACAATCACAATTTGTAGTGAGCTGATTTCCCAAAATATATTACCACTCAAGTTGACTTATCTTGTTACATTCAAAAGCCTACTCTGTCAAAGTAGTCCATAGAGTACGGTGTTTTTCCTCAAAAAGTGATTTCAAAATTTTACTG
>CAUYRT010017473.1:0-67351 GCA_963574885.1 Lepilemur ruficaudatus | reverse complement strand
GATTTTTAAATGTAACAAGATAAGTCAACTTGAGTGGTAATATATTTTGGGAAATCAGCTCACTATAAATTGTGACTGTAAACATTATACTGTAAATGCTTTGTAGTTTTCCCCCAATAAAAAAGAAAAAAAAAAAAAGTGAAAAAAAAAAAAAAAAAACTATTCCTGTTTTTGAAAATGCCCCATGTAAAACGGGTCTTTGCCCTGGGTGAGCTCCTAGTCAGGTCAAATGAAGACAAACTCGTGAAGAAAAACCATCAGAAAGGTTAATAAGTGACAATTTGGGGGAAATGGACTTTGAATCAGCTCCAACCCATTATCACCCTTCAAGTGTCTGTTAGGCTGCTGGTTTTTGCAGAAATTGTAGGCTGTTGGCTTTCAAGACTACCACAGACATTGGGGGGGAGAGGGTGGAAATAAGGCAAGTTAAAATACCACAAGCTTGCTGTTATTCTTGAGATTCAGTTATATTTCTTGAATAAATAACCCCAGAGTACTGCAAACCATTTTTTTCCAGAATTCTGAAAAAGTTGATTCTGACAATTTTTGCCAGTGTTTTCCTTACTTTTATGGAGGAGAGAATTTTCAAAGTTTCTTAATTTACCGTTTTCACTATGGGTCACTCTTTCAAAAGTCATATTTTACAGATCTAGCGAATAGTAAAATATGCTATGAAATGGAACCAAGCTTGACATTTGCTGGGTGCTTTTTAACTCTTATTTGCCTTATACTTTCACTAAAAACATTATCCTTAACTTCCTCCCTAAGCAAATATCCTCAGCTATGTCCTTAATAGCTATTCTCCAGTTCTTTTAGGGATATATAATGCTGCATATAAAAATGTCTTACAGAAATGCAAGTGGCATTTACCAAGTTAGTGTTTGTTTGAAATCAGCCATATCCCTTAGATATATTTTTTATATAGGAAGGAAAGGAAATATCTTTCCTAGTACTAAATCCGTAAGTTTCTTAGTAGATATTTAATTTCCCAAAAGCTGTCTCCTTGCTGTCTTCTGACTGTCAGTCAACCCACCTGAATCATTAAGCATGCAGTAGTAATTAGTAGTTTTAGTAAAGTTGAATAGATTCAACTCTTTAATGTACATTCCCATTAAAGAGCTGATTATCCACATTGGTTTTATGTAAAATCTCACATTTTCCCTTTACAGGGATAGACACTATGATGACTCAAATTCCCCTGAAGCCTAAATATTGTTTCCTTCCATGAGACACTTCTGAATTCTCTTATTACTGTTTTTCACCCTTTCTTAGAAAGATGCAGTAAAATGTCTTATCATGAGCCTTACACTTTTCAAAAATTACAGTGGTATCCAGTGCCTTCACTTTAGTTCTTTTTATAACAAATTCTTCTACTCTCTTTCCTTACAATTCAGTTGCAAACTCCGGGCTTTCTCAACATCACATCACAAACCAATGGGATGCTCTGGTGGAATACTGTTTCTGTTCTAGAAAATTCTAGTACCTGCTGAGTAAGAATTTAACTCTCTTTTTTTCTTTTCTTTTTCTTTGTGTATGTGTGTGTGTGTGGGGGGGAGTATTTTGTCATCATAGTTCACTGCAACCTCTAACTCCTGGATTCAAATGACCCTGATTCCTGCCTCACCCTCCTGAGTAGCTGGGACTACAGGTGCATGCCACCATGCTTTGCTAATTTTTCTATTTTTTATAGAGATGGGGTCTCACTATGTTGCCCTGGCTAGTCTCAAACTTCTATTCAAGCAAGACTCCCTCCTAAGCCTCCTAAAGTGTTAGGATTACAGGCATGAGCTGCTGCACCTGACCAAGAATTGCCTCTCTTTCTTTCCATCACGTGATTCCAAATTCCATTCTGGAAAAAAACAAACTTTTTATTTGTATTTTTGAATCTTACACTTCACATGCACATACATTAGTTTCCTATTGCTACTGTGACAATATTATCACTAATTGATTGGCTTAAAACAAGACAAATTTATTCCCTTATAGTCATGAATGTCAGGAGTCTGAAGTTAATTTCATTGGGCTAAAGTCAAGGTGTTTATAGAGCTGGTTCCTTTTGAAGGCTCTAGGAGACAATCCATGGCCTTGTCTTTTTTTTTTTTATTTAAAAAAAATATTCCTTTATTTGACACATTGTAATTATATATATTTATGAGCACAATTTGTTTTATACATATCTATATTGTATAACAATCTAATCAGCGTAGTTAGTATACCCACTGTCTCACACATTTATCAGTTTGTGATTGCTTTGCCTTTTCAACTGTCTGGGGGCTGCCAGCACTCCATGGCTCATGCCCCCTTCCTTACATTATTCCAGCTTCTGACTTCTACTGTCACATCTTCTGCTTCTTCCTTTGACCTCATTCTTTTGCCATTCTTGTAAACACCTCTTGTGGTTACACTGAGAGCCCACCCAGATAATCCAGGATAATTTCCTCATCTCAAGATCTTTAATCACATTCCTTATTTTGCCATATAAAGTAACATTCACAGGTTCTAGAGATTATAATGTGGACACATGTCCACATCTAACAGGTTAAATGTGTCAATGTTAGTATTCCTAATACTAACATTAGTATTCCTAATTACTTACGTGTCTAGTTTCTATTTTTTCCTTGCTTTATATAAATAAAATATAGAGATATTCCATAAATTACTTTTTCTAATTCACAACGTAGTTTTCAGCTTATGTATACTCCATATATATACACAATAGTTATTGCTGGAGGAGAATAATATAGTGTCATGCTAAACACTGCAGCAGTGTCATCAGTCTGTCTTTCTTGTCTAATAATGGCATGTCAAGTGATTGTCTTCTTAGTTGATTGTCTCATCTGAATGTTAAAAATAGAACTCTGTCTTCTTAAACTCTGGCCAACTTAGATCTTAAAGTTACTGTTTATTTGACTTATTTTTTCTACTGCTTTATTAGTTTCCATCTATTTAACTCATATTACATGAAATTTATCAACAAGTTAACATTAATTTCTTACCTTTCCCAAATATTCCCCCTTATTATTCATCTAGACATTTTCCTGTCACTTGTTCAAAACATGTTCAAAATGTTGAATTGACACATCTAGAGTACCATGTTTTCAGGAATGTTTAATTTTAGTAGTCAGAAGAAATGTCTGGAAGGGCTTCTTACGTGACTAAATAATTATAAGTGGTAAGATTTTGAAACCTTTGTCCTAAATCAAGTGAATAAATCTTGAATCTGTAACAGTTTATGATACTAATTTGACTTTATAAAACTATTACCTGTTTTATTTCAGGTTTTAGAAATAGTTGGCATTAATATATTAATCTTAGCAATTCATTCTGAAAAACCCCTAGTATAGTAGAAATGGCATGAGTTTTGGAAAAAGACAGACAAGGGTATCATCTACATATCTACGCTTCACGTTTTGGGTGATTGCGCAAAATTATTCTAGTCTTTGTATCTCAGGTTTCTCTTCTGTAAAATGGAGTTAACAAATAACGCCAAATGTTTTAGGGCAGTCTTGAAGTGTTGATGAAATAATGGATATAACCACCCTCCTACAACTTAAGACACTCAAAACAAGTTATTTCTTCTAGTTTGATTATCAACTTCCATCATTTTTTTATGTGAAATTCTAGGTACTGGACTTAAATTCTCTCTAGTATTTTGCTATTTGCCTTTGTTCAATTAAAAAAACTATGTTTGAGAGAAGTTATGAGGTATGGTGTGTAAAGCCAGCTGACTTCCTTTAACAACTCCTATGGTACAGTTTTCCCAGTGATAAACCTAACTCAGTCACAGATTGTCCATCAGTCCTGCCATCTCAGAAGCTGAATTTTTCCAGATGAAATAATGGGTGTTTGATGTTTTCTTATAAACTTTATCTATACAAATTTATCAGTATATTCCTTCATGAAAGGGAAGATACTGTCAAGAGAATCAATTTCTTTGATTGGCAAATTAATACATATTCCTCTAAGAGACAAGCTTACAGTTAACCAGCATAACAATCAAAGATGTGTCCATGTGCCAAAAGCCAGAATGAGTGCTGTTATATGATTCACATTTTGGACACATCTGCCATGTGGATAAAAGAAATTCAATCTGTGGAGAGTTTCTGAATGGCTATCAATAACTACTTTCACTTTTTCACTAAGGTAATATTTCTCCCCTGCCACTGATCATCAGGGGAGTTTTGACCTGCTCTGTTACCGACCTGGGTCGGTTCATCACTCCTTAGGCAACCTGGTGGTCCTGCTCCCAGCAGGTCACCATATTCATACCCAACTTAGTGCAGACACCCAATAGGCACAGACAATACAGCCCAGAACTCCTGGACTCAAGCAATCCTCCCACCTCAGCCTTCCAAGTAGCTGGGACTACAGCTGCTGTGCCCAGCCCAAGATACAGGATTTAATGGCATAGGAAGGACCCTAAGAAATGGAGTGAATTTACCACTAGAATGGCTTCTACAAGAATGTAACATGTAATAAACAATTTTGATTAAAGTTGAAATGCCAAAGTTGTAGTAGGAAATGGTGAAAGAAGGAAATAAAAGACTCAGGAAATTGGACATGCTGGAATGGATACACTATCTAGGGTCAGAAGATACAGTAAAAGATAACGTTTCACCACAAGCCTCAGAGGACATATTATTTTTAAAGCCATAAGGTTGTAAGTGAGGAAAGGAGCACCGATATTACTAAAAAGATCAGGGGATCTTCCCCTTTGTAGGTAAGGGCTGAGGGCATTGGAAAGGCATCACAGCACTTGGCTTGAGTGTAGCAAAAGATAAGATAAAATCCTGAAATTAGAGGCTAGGTGGCAGTGCTTAACCACCAGAAGTCAAGTGGATGCAGTGTTCATAATGAGAGGCAGGGTCAAGTGGCAGACAAGTGGGCCTCACCACATGGACATACCTAATAGAGAATAGTCAAATTAGGGAGAAAATAAATATACACCCAAAAGAATTTTACATTTATGTTGGACTCTGAGGGCATCTTGAATATCAGGATAAATATGGGGCCCTGATTCTATGACACAGTTATCCAAAATAGTTTTGTTGATTTTCTGATTGAGAGTTGCATGAGAAAGTTCGTATGTTTGTGATAGTAGGTAGAGAAGAGTTGTCAGTGTTTGGGAACTCCAGCAGAGAAAGTGTACAGACAAGTGTAAGGGAAATTCATTTGTACAGGCAATAGGTTTCTCAGGCCAAACTAAAATGATTGCTGGTGTGTCTTCAGTCAGCCTTCCAGGAGGCATAAGTCAACACAATTATGCAACCAAGGTGTTATCACCTATGTGATCACACTTTCGCATGGCATGTTGCCACTACTGTTCTGACCCATATATAAGTGCTCGCCATGTTCTCGGCCATGTTCTCGCCTCTGGTGCATACCCCTGGCAATAAAGAACATGTCTCATCTGCCCGCTGCCACCCTCCTCTTTTTTCAACTCCCAGAAACCTGCTCCGGTGCACTCACTAGCCACACAGCCTACTCCCCACAACAGGAAGGACATCGGGAAGCATACAGCAATGAAAACATAAAGAGCAATGCAATGAGCTTGTATCAGGGCCGGAAAAAAGAATTCAAAGAAATGAAAATATACAAAAATTTTACAAAAAAAGTCTTTGCTATTCCACATGTTGGAAGTAGAAATGAAAGAAAAATAACGAGGAGTAATTGGAAATCAAGTATAAAGCTAGTTATTTCAAATCATACAATGGAATAATAAGGTTTGAGTGGAAATTGGGCTTTATTTTAGACACATAACAAATATTTATTACATGACTTTCCTGCACCTGTCACTGTGCTAAAATGTCAATATTGACAATGTACTATTTAGTAATGAGGAGAGAAGTAAAATAAGGAACAAGTGTTAAGGGAAGTAGTGGGAAAGATAACACCCACACCTGTCTTTGAGCAGTTAAGAAATTACTCTTTTTGGCAATAGAAGAGTAACTTTTATTTTAAAATTATACTGGGACAGTGAATGTCACTAAAGAACACTAAAGTATTACGGATTGGACATACTAAAAACTTTCAAATAATAAATAGCAAACAAAATCTTTGACTATACCTGGCTCATATACTACATATTTTGAAATATTGTCCTGGTTTTAAGTAATGCTACTTATTATACTTCACTGCTTTGTTAAATAATGTACTATATTATCTTTTATGTTTCATATGAATTTATTTCTAAATTCCACATGATATATATTCTCCATAAAGGCTTGAGCCATATTTTATAATTTATATTCAATTCATAATTTTCCATGGTTCTCAGTCTACTTGAAGTACACATTTAACTTAATAAATCATCTGGTTACAAGTTAATATAAAAGGACTCTTGTTGTAAAAGTCAATATATAAAAATAAATATTACAATTTAAAAAATTATCAATGTGGCACCAAATTGTAGTTTTTAAAAGTTAAATATATAGCTTCTAAATTCATGGACATACTGTAATTTACAGTATTACATATTATAATAATTATTATGTAGTGAGTGGCACTATATCATAGAAAGCTTAGTGAAATGTTGTGTTACAGAACATATAAGTAATGTGAGTGCTCTCTATGTGTAATAAAAATAAATGATAGTTAGGGCACAGTGGCTCACGCCTGTAATCCTAGCACTCTGGAGGCTGAGGCCGGCGGATCGTTTGAGCTCAGGAGTTAGAGACCAGCCTGAGCAAGAGGGAGACCCTGTCTCTACTAAAAAAAAAAAAAATAGAAATTAGCTGGACAATTTAAAATATATAGAAAAAATTAGTTGAGCGTGGTGGTGCATGCCTGTAGTCCCAGTTGCTTGGGAGGCTGAGGCAGGAGGGTCGCTTAAGCCCGGGAGTTTGAGATTTCTGTGAGCTAGGCTGATGCCACGGCTCTCTAGCCTGGGCAACAGAGTGAGAATCAGTCTCAAAAATAAATAAATAAATAAATAAATGAAACTATGTTAAGAGGAGGAATAAGGTATCTGATGTGGGTTTGTAGACTGCTTGGATATTAAACAAAATAGAGCATCAATGAAATATCAGAATGAGTCATGCTGTGTATAAGAAGTAAAAAAGAACATATGACTATGTTTTCACAACTCAAAGTAAACTATCCCTGTACTCCTCCCAGCAATATTTTCTGTAAGTAATAAAATCAATGATTAAGAGAATACTAGGTATTGACCTTTGAAGGCAATTTGACTACCAGATAGCTTTGGGGTCAGTGACTATGTTGAGAATGACTTGTACATTGTTATTTTAATATAATCCCCATAAATTATATTGAGCATAATTTTAGTTTTTGAAATGCTTTCATAATTCTAGAAATTGTTGAGAGAGATATTTTTATTTGTAACATATGATACTAATCAAAAGACATTTGGGGGACTTCAGAAATATCACATTAGAAAGATAAAAAAAGAATAACTTTGTTTTACTTTGAATTATAGCTTCAACTAAATTCAATTAGACATTCTTTTAATTTAAAAACTACTTTATTTTCTATTAAATTCTCAAATTTTGTTACTTTGTAAGAAAACAAAGGATTTCATTGCCTGACATATAATACTATTTCATTTAACATGATTTTTTAGAAAGGTCATACAATCCTAGAATTTATAATTGAAGGGACTTTCCTTTTTATCTATACTGACTATTAACATTTCATTGTATAAGGTAAGAAAAGGGAATCCTAGATAAAGTTGACTGTGTAAGTTTGCAAAGTTAGTATCAGACCAAATCTCTTGAAGGAGTTCAGGACATGGTACCCCAAAATATGGCAACTTGGCATTTGAGAAAATAACAAAAGCAGGAAATTCACTCTCACCTTCCCCTCAACGCTTCTCCCCTGATGCTGGCCGTAAAACCTTGCTGACTTTCTCCTGATGTAGGTCGTAAGAACTTCATTCCAGAGGTGCCCAACCTATACGGGAAGGAAAGGAATGTCCTTATCTCTGAAGCAAAAGAACATAGAGAAGAATCTAGACAAACAGACCTTGCTAAATTTCCCCCAGTTTATTACAGTTAGATAATATCCTTTTGTCCTCCAATCATATTTCTCCACAACTCTTCATTTCACCAAACTTAGCATAAAATACACGGGTCTCTCTATTATTTGGTGCTTTCATTTAGGAAAGTTTTCATATAGCTTGTAAAACATATATTAAAAGCATTTGTATGTTTTTTTCTTGTGAATTGATCTTTTATGTGCGAAAATAAATCTTTTCTCCCCCACATCACCAATCTTTAGCCCAATCACTACATTTTTGTAGACTTTAAAGGTTCTTCAACATCATTAAAGAATTTTTATTTCTCTTTAAAATATATTGATTAAATTACCTTTATAAATGGTGTAAATGTAGAAAACATATTTTGATTACTAGCTTTCAACTAGCTAGAGGAAACTTAAAAGCACTATAAAATTTGTAGCTGATATATCTAAAAATGGAAGTTATAAAATCTATTATGAATTTAGTATTTAGCTTGTGCAAAACATTACCTATACATTTTTTCCTCTTTTCAACACCATTCAAAAAGGTAACATAATTCTTATTTGGCAGGAATAGAGAGTGAAGTCCAGACCATTATATAACTTGATTACACGAGAAACTTAGTAAGTAGCAAAGGTATCTTTCCTCAAATCCCATTTATTTAACTTTCAACATTTTGTATTTAAATTAAACCAAATATTTATTTGTTCTTTTAATAATCATTAATCTAGTACTTACTATGAGGAAAGCATTGCCCTAGATTTGAGAAATACATACTAATATAAGGAAGGATGCCAACACTCAAAGTCACTGAAGTCTAACGCTCTGTAAATTTGCTTTTGGGTCATTTGTATCAGACTTAACTTATGTGTTTGTGAAAAACAGAGGCTCTTGCTCCAAAGGATTAGGATCTCAGAGAGCAAAACCGTGGAATTTATATTGCTTCCTTAAATCCCAGGTAATTTGAATATATATTAAAGTTTGAGAACAACTGGCAGTATTAGAAAATTGATGAAGGTATATGCTGGGTGAAAAATGGAAGGGAGCATTGCTCTTTTGCATTAGATTAGAATGAAATGACTTTCCCACAACTCTGAACTCTTAATATGGATAATTTAAAAATTTTTCCAGTTGATAAAATTATTTAGAAAACCCAAATGATATCTTGAAAATGATACAGTTTCTGGGGAGCTAAGGTTCAGCCTCAAGCTTTCAAATGAATCTTCTTAAACTTTTTTTTTAAATGACTTTCGCAAATTCTAATAGATACAGATCATTTATTTGCTTATATCAGTATTTTCAACGGAAAATATTCAAGAAGTAGCATAGACATGCTTTCTTTGTTTTTTTTTTTTTTTGCATTTAAAAAAGTTTATAAATATTATAGGTATGTAATAGCTGTAAATATTTATGGGATTCATGTGATGTTTTGATATAGGCATACAATGTGTGATAGTCAAATTGGGGTAATTGGGGGTTTTTGATCATGTATGGTTGATTTTCAGACTTTTGAAAACTTTAGTGTGGACTGAAATTCATAAGAATTCAGTCATGAAGACCTCTTGTTTAGAAAGCTGAAACAGGACCTGAGCTTGAATTTTTTCATATAAGCCTATTAGTTTTGAGCATTGTAACAAAGGCTGCTATTTATTTTAAAAGATTCCTTTCCTTTTCTTCTGAGCACCAGCTAGACCACATTTCTTTTCTTTTTTTTTTTTTTTTTGAGACAGAGTCTCACTCCGTTGCCCGGGCTAGAGTGAGTGCCGTGGCGTCAGCTTAGCTCACAGCAACCTCAGCTCCTGGGCTCAAGCAATCCTTCTGCCTCAGCCTCCCGAGTAGCTGGGACTACAGGCATGCGCCACTATGCCCGGCTGATTTTTTTTTTCTATATATATCTTTAGTTGGCCAATTAATTTCTTTCTTTCTATTTATAGTAGAGACGGGGTCTCACTCTTGCTCAGGCTGGTTTCGAACTCCTGACCTTGAGCGATCCGCCCGCCTCAGCCTCCCAGAGTGTCTCCATGACATTTATCTTAGACCACTACACAATTACCTCCCTCCTCCAAAACATATTAATTGTGCAAAGTAAATATCAATGTAACAGTACCATGGTTTGCATTGAAGAAGAAAGTCACTGCTTACATACTTTTTAAAAAAAATAATTGAAACCATTGAACATTTGATCCTTTTTGTAGTTCTAACAGTACTACTGACATTATTGTAGAGGGCATTAGTCAATATTTTATATATTAAAAAAGGGAATCACAAACTATAATATTTCAGTGTTCAGTTCTATATCATCTGATTACTTACCTCCAGAGATTGGGAGATAGGAGTAGTCTCCCTGCCCCGACTCTGCCTTCTGAGCACATTTGAAAATGATCTGTGACATGCAGTTTCCAGGGATATTCTCTTAGAAATAGGGATGAACCCTGCAGTGGTCTGTGGTGGTAAGGCTGAGGTATGAGTACTTTTCTTTCCCAGTTGCAACTCTGGTTTCCGTGTCACCCACCGGATCGCTTTTTACTTGGTTTGCAAGCTAAGCCATTATCAGAGGAAGTGAATAGGCAATTATATTTTCTGATTTTAATATTTTAGCTTTTTTTCCAAATGATAATTCTAGAAGCTTTTCAATGAAATCTCTCAGAATGATATTTTCTAAAAGCCAGAATTATTCCATATTTTATTGCTTTTGTCATTGGGTAACTCTGCTGAATGATATTTAGTTTTTTCCAATATGTATGATAGTACACAGTAAAGTTAAATCTAGGTGTAAGTCTATAAATTGACTACTTAGAAGTAGTAGAATATCTCAGTACTTTTTAAAGTTAAAAATTGTAATAGTGGAAAAAATCAGATATAGAGCATAGACTAATCACTAGTTGTCTAATAAAAAAAGAGGTGCTATTTTTTTTTTTTTACAGGCAGTATTCCAAAATAGTTTGAAAAAGTATACTAGAGTTTTATCTGTATTATGCCTATTGTAGAGCAAGTATTGCAGTGCAAGGGGAAAACCATCTTTTAAAACAGAATTGGAACTTTAATTCTATGTATTGCTCTGTTGTCTTTCTCTTTTCCAGAAGGTTTATGTGCCTGGGAATAAAAAACAAGTGGTGAAATTAAGAGTGAAAGGATAGAAAGTATAGAATTACGTGTGGAAAGAATCGTGTAATAAAATACTCCTCTAATGGATTGAAATCCTTTTAAAAGGAACACTTTCCTGAAGATAAGACTATTTTGTTCCCTTTCCTTTGACCACATAACTAATTAACCACCAAACTCTTTTTATGCTCCCCACGTTCCTTTCAAAGCTGTGGGTCACTGGAATATGTGTTTTGGTTTTTCCAAGTGCCGTCCTCCCTAGTGGTGCTTGCATTATTCCATTTGATTATGGTTGTCTTTCACATTCCCGCTTTATTCCTGTAGTTCAGTCCTGCTCATTCTTCAGGGGAGCCCTCCACATTCTAGCTCAGGTCCCATATCCTTAGTAAAACTCTCCTCACTTGAGCTGGAAGTGTTTGTTTTCTCTCTTCTCTGAATCTCTGTCGCCCTCGTGGCCATCTGGTCCATTTGACATTGCATATCTCTTGTCCTGAAATGTCCAAATCTTGTTTTAAAACTTAATTTTTAAGCCTTTGTCTTTTCAAGTATGTAGATGTCCTTGTATAATAAGCTTAGCACAGTGTCCTGAATGCCAAATGACACCCATATTGTAGGCTTTGTATATGTTTTATAGAAAGAGTTTTGGTACTTGGAAAGGGTATGTGTGAGTGGGACTGTAATATTACCAAATCTTTCTGATTAAATGAAGTGAATGTCTTTTTCTGACATTAACTGAATGAGCAACTTGACTTTTAATTTTAACCTTGAAGGGAATATATGTGAGACAGACTCTTTTAAGTGTTTCTGGGCACCACAGAACTAGAGTTTTTGCTGTGATGAATTTTTTTAAATCTTCTAATGGAAAGTCTGTCTCTTTTCACCTTGATTGCTGGTGGCCTCTGCTAGACCTAGAAATAAAACATGAATTGTTGAAAGTGTTTCAGTTGACATTGTTATCTGTTGGAAAAATCATATTGTTCTGACATTTATTTGGTGTTTTGTGGTAGACAGTGTACTTCATTATAATTTGATTTGATTTTTATAGCACATAGGAGCAGATATTAAACCTTTTTATTTTTTAATAGAGATGGGGGTCTCACTTTGTTGTCCAGGCTAAAGTGCACTGACATGATCATAGCTCACTGCAGCCTCCAATTCCTGGGCTCAAGCCATCCTCCCACCTCAGTCTCCCAAGAGTAGCTGGGACTATATGTGTGAGCCACCACACCCAGCTAACCTCATTTTATACAGCAGTGAATTTAGTGTCCTCATTTATATAGTGCAAAACATTTTTGCAAATGTCTGCTTTATGCCAGATATGCACAGTAAGGAGTAACCTATATGGGCTTTGCATTTGAGAGACTCATATTCTAACGTGTGTATGTGTGTGTGTGTGTATATATATATATATATATAACATTTATATATACGTATATGGTGCAATAAATTGTTACAGGTGCTGTGACAGAAATATATAGTGAGGGCATAAGAGACCAAATTCCAGTAGTCATAGTCACTGCCATTTAAAAGTATGAAATTTAGTGGGCCCAAAATATGTCAGTGTATTTCCAGCATGATACATATAAGAATTAAATGGGATAATATAATTGCTGTATAGAAGGTACTATTACTTCTGCTTCTAATACTGTTATTTTCTACTTGATCATGAAACAAACCTAATTCAAAGTCATACAGGCAGTTTCCATACTAGAATCTTAGTAAGCATTCTTTAACACCAGTGACAGTGTTACAAACTTAGCATTTTTGTTTTGGAGGATAGCTTTATCCCAGGTAGCCAGTGGCATGGTGACATTTAGTTTGATATGGAAGACATTAATCTTTTCAGTTAATTATCATTGAGTAATATAGTCAGTTGAATGTGAAAATTGCTTATTTTAAAATGGGTCTTTTTTTAATTACCCAAATCCCCAAACTTTGCCTAGGAAAACGTTATCACAAACTAGAGGTACCCAGTGATGGACCAGCCACTCATAATATTTGTTCTCAGTATGCAGAATTCTCCTAGCACCTTTATATGCCCATGTACGTGATCCATACTATCAGTTTAGCTTTGAGGTTCTCCGTGTAGTGGCTCAAGTTCTTCTATGAATGCCTCTTTGAGCCTGGGTGGGTTGGAAATTAACATCTCACCATCAAAGGAAGAGGATTTTTTCCTCTCCTAGAGATGGATTCACCTCACTCCTGTGTAAGAACTAAGAGACATTGCTGAATCCACATGAGAATGAAGTTAGGGAGCTAACAAGAAGAAATTTTCTTGCAGTATTGAGTAGAAAAAAATAAATCTAATTGCTATGTCTACTATACTTTCTTAACACAAAACGCTTCTGTGACCGAATGTGTGGGGGATTTTCCCCACACACCAAGCAAGCAATTCTCCAGGTGGGTGTCCTCTAATTTAATTCAGTTCTGACACTATGTACCTAGAGATAATGTCAGATCCTACAGGTTGAGGTCTCTGCCCCCCACTTCTGATGCTGACTGAAAGCCCCACGTTGTTTTATCTGTGCTTCTCAAGACCACTTATAAATTGGGGTTCCCACCACCCTCTCCTGGGATTTGACTAATTTGCTAGAGTCGCTCATGGAACTTAGAGAACTGACAACTTCCAGGGAGGGGAAGGGGCTGATAGTTAAGTTGGCTATCAGAGGTCAATGATTTAATCAACCATGCCTACATAACGAAGCCTCCATAAAACCTCAAAGTACTAGGTTTGGATGGGCTTCCAGCTAGCTGAACATGTGGAGGTTCCTGGAGGGTGACTTGCGGGAGAGAGCATGCAAACTCTTTGCCCTTTCTCTTGTACCTGGCCCCATGCATCTCTTCCACCTGGTTATGGATCAGTATCCTTCCTAATATGCTTTATGATAAGCCAGCACAATTGTAAGTAAAGTGTTTCCCTAAGTTCTGTGAGCTACTCTAGCAAATTAGTTGAACCCCAGGAGGGGGTGGTGTTTCTTTTTAGTAGTTTCATAATTTTGGGTCTTCGATTTAAGTTGTTAATTCATTTTGATTTGATTTTTGTATATGGTGTTTGTTCTGTGTATGGAGATCCAGTTTTCCCAGCACCATTTATTGAAGACACTGTCCATTCCCCACTGTATGTTCCTGGCACCTTTGTCGAAGATAATTCAGTATAGATGTGTGGATTTATTTCTGGGTTCTCTGTTCTGTTCCATTGGTCTATGTGTCTGTTTTTATGCCAGTACCATGCTGTGGTTACTACAGCTCTGTAGTATAATTTGAAGTTGGGTACTGTGATTCCTACAGTTTTGTTCTTTTTGCTCGGGATGGCTTCGGCTATTCTGGGTCTTTTGTGGTTCCACATAGACTTTAGGATTATTATTTTCTATTTCTGTGAAGAATGTCATTGCTATTTTGATGGAGATTGCATTGAATCTGTAGATTGCCTTGGGTAGTATGAACATTTTAAGAATACTGATTGTTCCAGTCTGTGAGCATTGAATATCTTTCCATATATTTTTTGTATTCTCTTCAATTCCTTTTATCACTGTTTTATAGTTTTTATTATAGATATCTTTCACTTCTTTGACTAAGTTTATTCCTAGGTATTTTATTTGTAGTTATTGTAAATGGGATTATTTTTGTGGCTTCTTTTTCAGATTGTTTACTGTTGGCATATAGAAATGCCACTGATTTTTGTATGTTGATTTTGTATCCTATAACTTTACTGAATTTGTTTATCATCTAATAGTTCTTTTGTGCCGTCTTTAGGTTTCTCTAGATATAAGAGCATATCATCTTCAAACAAGGATAATTTGACTTTTTCCTTTCCCATTTGCATTCCTTTTATTTCCTTCTCTTGTCTGATTCCTCTAGCTAGAACTCCCAGTACTACATTGAATAACAGTGGTGAGAGTGGACATCCTTATTCCAGGTACTTTTTATATTATTACTTTAGTACCCCTAACCATGAGAGGTAGGTAGTAGGATTTTCCTGTTCACTTACTAAGGCTTACAGAGCCTTATAAAACAGATTGCCCCAAGCTTGTCAGTACCCTACTATGATAATCAGCTTGGCACTTTTGTTTTGGTCGTAATTTTTCTCTGTGCCTGAGTTCTATTTTCCCATAGTTATCCTACTTGAGCCTTCCTGTTTCACATTCTCCCTTGTGTACCATAATCAGGGTTCTGAATTTTACATGCTGTAGAAGGAGAATAATGGATAACTTTTTCCTTTATGTGGTAGAATTAAATTTAAATGAATTTTTATTGCGTAGGTTTGCCAGTTGTTTGAGGCTTTCTGTTATATGCTCATTCCTTTTTTCCTTTGAAAAAGAGGAAGTTGGGAAGAGATCAAAAATAGGATGGTATTAGAGCTCAAGTGAGTTTGTTGAAAGGGGTCAGAACTAGGAAGAGGAGGGGTTAAAGGAATACTTTATGGAAAAAAATGTTTAAATAGGCTCACTTTCTTATTTTAACTGTATGAAAATCTACTTTTATTAAACTAGCAATACAAGTACTTTAATAGTATCTTATTTAAGCTAATTGGCCTTGCTAGCAGAATTTGGTATGTATATTATCAAGTTCTCGATAGCTTTATATTTGATGTCAATGACAAGTTAGATAAGTTACAGTACTTTAGTGTCCTCTGGTAATTAATTAGAGGTAAAGTGAACTAGGTACTGCCTGAACAGTAGGTAAACGGAGCTAGAGACAGACAGATCAACTAGAAAATACTCTCACCAACATGAAGGACTATGTTCAGGTACCTGCAGCTGAACTCGAAAAGCCTTATGAATTTACTTCAACCGGGGAGTCAACCACATTTCTATACTTGAGTAGGTGCAGTGATTTTATTTTACTTGTGATATTCATGTGTACAGTACTCTCTTATTTAAAATATAGAGTAATATCTTTTGTGATTATTATTGCCAGTCATTTCAACCTTATATTGTCTTTGACATAATTTTATAGAGACATGAGTAAATTGAAAATTGTGTGTCTCCTTTATAGTGGGTAGCTTTTCATTTATAATAAATGGTCAAGGAGGTGTTTTTGTTTTGCTTTGGGCCTTCCTGAAAAACTCACTGTGATCATTTATTTCCTTATATGGTAGTGTAGTCCTTATCCGTTAGGCGCACACATTCATGCAATCATGTTCTTTGGTTATGATCTATAGAAAGCTAAAATGTTTAAAGTAATTAGATCTTGTCTGGTACTTTTCTGGTTCCGAACAAAGTGTAGAATTATTTTTTCTAAATCTGCGAAAAATGATGCTATTTTGATGGGGATTGCATTGAATCTGTAAATCACTTTGAGTAGTATGGACATTTTAACAATGTTGATTCTGCCGATCCATGAGCATGATATGTTTTTAACAACATCTGCAATTTCCTTTTTCAGTGATTTCTCTTTCTCTTTTTAGAAGACCTTTTACCTCCTTGGTTAAATATATTCCTAGGTATTTTGTTTTCTTTGTAGCTATTGCAAAAGATATTGAGTCTTGGATTTGATTCTCAACTTGACTGTTTGTGTATAGGAATGTTGTTGATTTGTGTACATTGATTTTGCAGCCTCAGACTTTACTGAATTTATTTATCAATTCCAGGAGTCTCTTGGCAGAATCTTTGGGGTTTTCTAGATATAAGATTATATTGTCTGAAAAGAGTGATAGTTTGACCTCCTCTTTCCTCATTTGAATACCCTTAATTTCCTTCTCTTGCCTGATTGCTCTGGCTAGGACTTCCAGCACTATGTTGGTACTTGAATTTAGTGTGACAGTTCCATCTGAAGTTAGGAGATCTGCATTGTAATCACAGCTCCTCAAATCCTTACCAGTTGTGTGATATTGGACAACAATCAGCCTCTCTCTATGCCTGTTTCCTTGTTGTCCAGTGGAGGTGATAACCACCGTGCAGAGTTGCTATAGGAGTGAATGGATAATGTTATGAAGTCCTTAGTAGAGTGCTGTGTATGTCATGCTCAGAAAATGGCATTTACCCCTACTGGTACTGATACTTGTATTGAAAGCTTTTTGTGAACCATGTGTGAAATGTATTGTGATTTTTAAATGAGTAGTTTACAGCAAAGGTTTTTGCAGTGTTGGGAATACTGTCTTGAGGGCCCTCAATCACATTCTGCTTACCCTTCCTTCTCTTACTGCATTACTAATAACAGCTACTATTCTACTGAATTCTTACTTAATAAGAACTTTACATATGATTCTATTTACTTTTCACAATAATTATGATGAAGGCATTATTACGTCTATTTTTACTGATGAGGACACGTAGGTGTAGTAAGACAAATAATCTGCCCACCCAGCTGGACAGTGGAAGACCTTGGATTCCCCTCACATCTGACTGACTCCAAAGCTCCTCCTCTTAACCTTGGTGCAGCCTGTTTGGCATTTTGCTGCTTGCTTACGTCTCCTCCAGTAGACCTAATCTTCCTGAAAGTGAGAACTGGATACTGTTTGTGTTCCAATTTCTCATTTATTTTTCAGGTTCCCTTAAACTAAAAGCAGTGTATAGTATATAATATCAGAAAGTGTCAGTGTAAGTGAAACTTAATATTAAGAACCTTCTCTTATTGAAAATAACAAAATTTCCCATTCTGACAAAGCATTAGGAATTGTTTTTCAGCCCCACTGCCAGTCTTCGCCGTCATAACAATGTGAATTTATTATATTTGGCCTCGCATTAGTGTTCGCAAAGTATTCACCATAATCTTCTTTTCAAGATCTTTTCATAATCTTCTTTTCAGGCTTAGTTAATATCCATATTTATATAAAATCTTCCTGTATATAACTTCCCTAATGCTAATATTCACCATTATGGATATACATAGCTTTCAAAAACTTAAAAAAAACCCATCCCATTTAGGCAAAGCATTTGAATGTAGCTTCACAAACGATGAATTAGATTAGTGTTTTGTCTGCTCATATCTAAGCTTCTTTCATCATTGCAATATCGTACCTGGCTCAGTTCCTGTGTGATAACCATTTAATACGTATTTGATTTTAATTTGTTTCTATGTTAGTAATAATATTTATCTGAAGTATTTTTAGATTATTCTAATTGCTTGGGATTCATCAGTAAGCAAAACAGTCATTCCCACCTCCATCTGAGCTTATGTCCTGGTGAGAGGAGACAGATGAGGACCAATAAGTACAATAGGAAAATTATTTAATGTGATCGGTGATAAGTACTATGGGAAAAAGAAAGTAGAGCAGGGTAAGGGTGGTTAGAGAGGCTCACGTGAAGAATTAAAGGAGGTGACAGAGTTAGTGTGGCAGATCTTTGAGTTGGTTCCAGGCCAGGGGAGCAGAGAACAAAGATCCAAAGGAGGGTGCTTAGCTCACTGGGATTAGCAGGGAGACCACCAGGGCTGGCGTGGAGTGGATTGGGACAGGCAAGTGGAGGTGTATGGAGAATTGTAAGAAATGAGATCAGAAAAGAGGTAAAGGGGGTTCACGCTATGTTTTTGCTTTATAGGATGAATTTGGTTGGGGGGGTGTGTATTATGCAAAAATTCTTAGAAGCTGCATGTCTTTGTGGAGGGGATAAGACATTTAACTTTCTCTTTTCTTAGTCACGTATTGAATTTGTATGCTTTTTTTTTCTATTTGTGGCTGTTCGTACTTTTTATTTTAAATAGCCCATTAATATTCAGAAACTTGAATTTCTATGTCAGTTTATAATATTAATAATCTATTTTTTTTCAAACAGGAGTATGTTGCTGCTGTTCTGCTTTGCGTCCTCGCTATAAACGCCTGGTGGACAACATATTCCCTGAAGATCCAAAAGTAATTTGATCTACATCTACTGATCCTTCTCTTTGCTGACCCATTCTGCCCCCCGCTGACCTCCCTAAGGTTTCCCTAATTTCATTTCTCTACTTTTACCCTTACCTCTCACCATGAATACTATTTTTATACTTCTCTCTTTTTTTGCTTTTAAATGTCCCATGCTTGCTTTTCTGGTTTCCAGATCCTTTTATAGATTAGGCACGGATCTGGAATGATGGTCAGTTGATGTTTTTTTTTAGTGCTTAATCTAAGTAACACTTATTAAAAATTTATGAACCAGTGCCAGATTATTTATACTAAGTCCTCAGGATACAACTGTGAACACAGACATGGTTTTCTGCTCTCATCAAGCACATAGATAAGTAAATTGGTAATTACAATGTTGTGTGAAAAAAATGTTGTGATAGAGAAATGAAGTACAAGCTGCTACTGGCGTGGCTAGGAGTGATATCTAATTTAGGTTGAGGAAAAGAAAGGCCGGGAGGGAAGGAAATGTGTGTTAAGAGCCAAAAAATAAATGGAGATTGGGCACAAAGTTTTTAGAAGAGACTTGAAATGGAAAGGGAGATTGTTCCATGCAGAGTTTTTTTTCTTTTTACTTAATACTGTTTAATTTTTTTATAAAAATTATTTGTGAAGATTACTGGTTTCAAAGCAACTGAGTTTGAGTGATTTTGTTACATTGTCTTAAACTTTGTAAGACTTCTTTAGTCTTGTGTTAAAAGGATGTGAACAAAACATGTTACATGGGTTTTGACTTTCAAAATTTGCTTTATTTTAAAATGTAACCACCTGCAGAAATCTTTTGGTTATCTTAATAATAACTTAGTGTTGATATATCTCATTTTTAATCAATTCCATTTAACACATTGACTGCCACACTAGAACAAAAAGATTTCCCTCGGGGCTGCGGTGTTTTATTATGAAAACACAATAAAAACTTCAAAAACAGAACGACCTTTCTAATTTAATGAAAAATTTAATGAAAAACAAAATTTATTGACTTCTAGTCATTTAATTCACATTTTTAGAATTAATTTGTCAATATTGATTCTAACAATAAGAACATCAACAAGTAAGATTTTCATGAACCAACTGCAGGGTTTTGCCCAGGTTTTCCTTCACGAGGCCCTGGGCTCAAAACTAGCCTGAGTTAAATACAACTTACATGGCAGTTAATGTGTTAAACAGTGAGCTATATAGAGGAGATTAATCAATTAAATATTATTGGCTGCAAGATATCCTGGATAATTTGTGGCATATTAAAAGCCCTAAGTAGGGTACTTGTCTTTAAGGACCTTTCTATCCATTGACTGACATAAAGCAAAAACATACTAAATATTAAATCACAATGCAGAAATCAAGAAGTAAAATGTGAAGTAAATCAAGTACCTCTAAAGCAGGGAGGTGTCACTGTGAGTTGGCAGTGTCTGGGAAGCATTCTTAGAGGAAATGAGATTTGCTGACCTTTGAAGGATGTATTGCCATCAGGAGAGGTAGAAAAAAGTAATCTCTTCATTGGAAGTGAGGGGAAAGAGAAAAAGCTTGGGAAAGCAAGAGCTGCATTTGAGTTCTAGAGCAAGTTAAATCCATTAGACTTCAAATGAAGTTTCATGTAGTCTAATTGTAGAGTGTATTGGGTGGTAATAGTGTTGACCATGAGGTCTGATTTGGAACTTCAGATGTATCAGTCAATAGACTGAATAGTTAAATCATTATTTTCCTGAGGCATCTGGGACATATGGTTACTAAAGGTAGGGTAGAGGTCAGATTATGGAAGAATATGAATGACAGGCGAGGCGTCTACTTTACCCGCTTTAATTTGTAGATAGTGAGGATACATTGACCACATGATCATGGGAGTGACAACAGATAAATTAGAAAATGGTTACAGAAAGAATCTTTATTTTTGCTAAGGATTTAGATAAGATTTATTAAAAGAGCAATCTGTAAAATAAGATTTAAAAAAGAAAAGATTTATATGAAACTGGCATACATATAGCAACTAGTACTCAATTTGCCATATTTTTTATTTTTTACTTATTAAAACAAATGAATTTTGTGATGTATCCAAAATGGGTCAAACAGTAGGTGCTCAAATACAGATATATACATGTCAGGAGGAAAAGAACAGTATCTTACGGATAGTTACTAGCCATATGATCTTGGGCAAGTCCCTCAGTTTCTCATCGTGCAATGGAAATAATAAATAGTACCTATCTCATAAGCTTCTCATGAGGACTCAGTAAGTTAGTACAAGTCTTTGCTCATTGTTGCTTTCCTACTGTCTATCACAGTGCCTGGCCCGTAGTTGGATTAAGGATTTTCAACTGGTTAAGTATCTATAAATATTCCAAAACCCAAGAAATCCAAAATCAAAACACTTCTGTTCTCATACATTTCAGATAAGGATAACTCAACCTGTATCTTGTTTGTAGTGGTGGTTTCACAGATAGATAAAACTCACATTTCAAGTTATATACTTTGTATAGATGCAGTTTATTATATGTAAATTATTCCTCAAAATTCATAAGGGTTTAAAAATGTAGATGAGACATATTTAAATGATGATGTAGAACTGATAGAAGAAGCAGGAATGAGAAAGGCTAACTGAAAGAGGCAGATCCTGGGACTGTGCGCAAAAGGCAGCTAGAGCAGAGACAAACCAGTTCCTCCTAGAGAGGAAAACTGGGCTTACTTTGCTAAGGCAGGGTTTCTCAACTTAGGTTCTGTTGACATTTTGGTCCACATAATTCTTTACGATGGGGGTCTATCTTGTGCATTGTTGGATGTTTAGGCACTTCCCTGGCTTCTGCCTACTAGATCCATTTACCCGCTACGTGCCCTCCCCCAGCTTCAACCCCAGCTATAACAACCCAGAATGTCTCCAGACATTGTCCTGTGGGGCTGAGTTACCGTGGTTGAGATCTATTAGCCTAGAGGGCACTGAGAAAGCAGGGGTGTTTTTGTCCTTAAATTCTAATCTGATGGCTTCTACCTTCTATGACAAAGAAAAGAGTTCATTTGCTGTCAGAAAGGAAAGAGAGGTGGTAAAGTAGCAAGTTTGAGGAAAATACAATAGGTACAAAATAGGAGAGCGTGACTCCACTAGGGAAACAGAAGAATAGAGAAAATTGAAGTTGAAAACACATATCTATAAAATTTTTAGTTGTAAATTCACCATCTTAACCTAGTTTTTCTTTCTCCCTTTCCATCTCTTCCAACATTCCTAAGCAGCATTTAGTTACTTGGACAACATATGGCCAAATTTAGGGTGATGGTTGACTTGTGATTGTATGAGGGTGGGGAGAATCATTAGACCTGTTACACATCATCTTTTAGAGGGCAGAGACAAATGACAGTTTTATAATCCCATGTCAGGAATCTGATGTTGCTTTTTTAATACATTGAATAAGCATAGATTGATAGAATTCTGAATACTTTCTCATTCTTTAATTACAACAGAACTTTGTAATGATATCAGCAAATTCTGAATCATTAAAACATTTGTTCACTGTTTTATATCTAAAGGAATAAAATATGCTTAATAGTATAACATTTAAAATTGTTTAACTGAAACAAATTTTTCTGTGAAATCTTTTCATTAAAATACATCTTATTCCCTATATATTGAAGATAATTGAGCTATTTCTCTATAAAGGAAGGTATGAGAGTCTAATTCATTATTTGTGAAGCTACATTCAAATGCTTTGCCTAAATGGGGTGTTTTTTTTTAAGTTTTTGAAAGTTATGTATATCCATAATGGTGAATATTAGCATTAGGGAGGTTATATACAGTAAGGTTCTATATAAATATGGATATAATTTATACAGAATTTATACAAAATTATAATTTATAATTTCCAATCCAAAAAGGGAAAATATGAAGCAGGCAGTATTTAAAAATACAAAATACAAGCATATGGGTAACCTATTTATCTTGTTGTTCTTTTTAGGATGGCCTTGTGAAAGCTGATATGGAGAAATTGACATTTTATGCAGTATCTGCTCCAGAGAAACTGGATCGTATTGGTTCTTACCTGGCAGAAAGGTTGAGCAGGGATGTTGTCAGGCATCGTTCTGGGTAAGGAAATTAATTGCTGCCAATAGTGTATCTTTGGGAAATTCTTTCTAGGCTAAATCATCCTATGAATTATTTCACCATCTAGTCAGGCAGAGATAATATATGGGGAATAAAATATTATACAGAGAAATATGGAATACTCATATAGATACTATACCTTTTATTTATTTTCTGGTAGTCAGATTTATGAATAGACTCATGTTAGTTAACAGAGTTACCTTTAGCTTAAACAGCCATTAATTGTTGAGACTTCTCTAATGGGAAATAGTAGAAACTAACTCTGTTAATCTGTCAGTGCAGTACTGTATTTTAAAAATCAGTCTCTAAATTGAAAACAAACAGAAAGATCTTGCTAACCAAGTGATTTTTTTTCACACAGCTTCAGTTTTCCCTTTTAGAGGAATGATAAGAGAGAAGCATGTTAGGCTTAGATAATAAGGTTCAGAAGATGGAAGTATACCGATTTGAACTGTGCTAGCTATATTCCTACCTGTAAATAAAGGTCTACCATCTTAATCCATTCTCTAAGATTAAACAGCAGTAACTTTGCAATTTGGGTTATACATACTTTCTCATATTGTCATTTTATGATACTAGTTTCTTAGAGTATTCCATTCCCTAAGTTATATATTGGCTTTCTCTACCTCCAGTTAGAACATTTTAGTGAGTCATGGCACAGATGGTTTTATAGTTGATTTATTAATGGAAAGTTATCTAGAGACTGACTTTTAATTTTAGTGTAAGAGTTAAAGTCTAATGAATTGTAAAATAAAATTCATGAGATATTTCCATGTAATATTCTGTTGTTGCTGATAGTGTTTTGTCTGCTCATATTTACAAATGTAAGTAGGTTGTTTTGGAGATGTAAGCACATTGCTTTAATAACTATTTTGGGTCAGATACAAATAAATATGGTTAAAAGTCTGGAAAACAGAAAATGTCCACGTTTACAAAGCAAATACTAATGTTAAAGAAGTTAAAGAAACTCTGAGAGAGTTGTTTTAAGGAGAAAATGGAGTAGTACAGTAGTTTTTGTATACTTTAACATAAGGATTATTTTATAATCTACTAAGATCATTAGTGCTGTTACTAAATTTGCCTTTCTTTGTTCTGTGCTCTTAAATATACTTATTTCAGTTATTTCAATGGAAAGTACTTGGGAGGATTAAAAGAAGTAGAGTGCTTTGACATTCTTTTTCTTTTACACTTAGGTACGTTTTAATTGCTATGGAGGCATTGGACCAACTTCTTATGGCTTGCCATTCTCAAAGCATCAAGCCATTTGTAGAAAGTTTTCTTCATATGGTGGCAAAGCTGCTGGAATCAGGGGAACCGAAGCTTCAAGTTCTTGGAACAAATTCTGTGAGAAGTATTCTCTTACTAATATTAAGTTTAATTAGCATATCTATTAGGTTATTAAGTATGAAATGTCTGATTTCCTTAAGTACTAAAGTTTGACAATTGATATCTCTGTCACTTCACTCTGAAACTTTTTGATTTGTTTTTATTGTTAAGGTACATCTTCAGTCTTTCTAACACTTTGGTTCCTGGTGCCAAAAAGGTTGGGGACTGCTGCGGTGTTTAAGGCATTCAACCCTATGTGAATACTGTATGTTCCCATTCAGATTTTTACCAACAACTGACAGAATCATGTATCACATATACTGTTTATGGATAATTATTTTCTGGTATAGAGAGAGGAAGTATAGGAGATGCTGACAGCATGAATTCCAGAGTTCAACTGCCCTAGTTTGAATTATGCCTGCAGCCCTTTCTAGCTTCTATCTTGGGCAAGTTATTTAACCTCCACTTGCCTTTGTTGTTCTTTTGCGAAATGAGAATAATAATAGTACCAATCTTATAGGATTGTTATGTGAGATGAGTTAATATATGTGAAGCTCTTGAAACATTGTTAGCTATTATTGGTAGTATAGTGCTTTTTTTAAAGAAGTGAAAGAATATAAATAAAATCTTCATTCAAAAATCCTTAATATGATTTTATTTATTTAAGAGGGAAAACACTGGATATTGTCAAATGCAATTAGGTGATAGTAGCGAGCTTAGTTTCAGACAAAGGAGCTACTTAGGCTTCTCCTATTTCTTTTGCAATTAGGTGAGGAAAGACTAGGGGAAATGGTTTAATAGTTGGGGGGAAGAGTTTTAGTGTGCATTCCCAGAAGTTTCTTTACTTGGAGCCAGAAATACCATTAGGATTACTTTCATGAGTCATTTGGGCAAAAGACCAAGTTTCCCAGTTATTTGGTTTGATTTGAGTGAATTGTGTTAAATGAAATACCATATTATCTTGACCAACATTACTTACCTAGTATTCCCTGGTGGCCTAATTTTAATTTATTGGTGGTGCTGAGTGCCCTACATTGTCAAACATGACTGTATGGATTTAATATTTTTATATTTATTAATAGTCTTTGTACATTTTAATTTGTTGACATTTACCTCTTCCTGCTGATGCCAACTCAATATGACACTAATGATACTTCCTTTGTTTCAGAAATTTTGTGCTAGAAAACTTCTAAGTTTTGCCTCTTTTATATTGTGAAGTATTTCAAATACAGAAAACTATTGATCATAATATAATATACCTATACACACACTGATTCAAAAAAGAAAAATGTTAGGTATCAATAAATTATTATATATAATTTTGTTATAAATAATATGTAATGGTAATAGATGTTAATAATATGCAACATTGGTTCAGGTTTTTTTTTTAAGAAATAATACTGTATGTGCTAGGTACTTTACATATATTATGTCATATGATTCTCACAGAAACCCTTCAAGCTGGAAATATTATTTCTGTTTCCTACATAATGAATTATAGCTAAATAACTTGTCCAAAGGCACAGCGAAGTAATGCTGTATATAACAATGGGATTCTATCTTAGGTCTGTCTTACCCCAAAGCTTGTGTTCTTTGCAATGTAAATACTTGTCATTATTGTGGATTAAAATTTAGGGAAAGCATGGATTACTTACCTTACTTTCCTCCTCTTGTTCTCTAAAAGTTTATTATTAAAAAGTTTCTTTTGTGTTTATGTGATATTTGATATTCTATTTGCTTCTTATTTGGATGTAGTTAATGTAACAATTAATGAAAGTTAAGTATGTTTGTTCCACACTTTAAAGGTGATGTATATATTGTTTATATTGTTATTTTTGTTTTTTAGTTTGTAAAATTTGCAAATATTGAAGAAGATACACCATCCTATCACAGACGTTATGACTTTTTTGTATCTCGATTCAGTGCCATGTGTCACTCCTGTCATAGTGATCCAGAAATACGAACAGAGTATGTATTATTTTACTTTATGATTTATAGGTGAATACTATGTGTACATATTACATAATGATTACCAAAGGAAATAAGAATATGGCTGAAATATAACTTTCCTTTGCTGTTAGAAGTTATAGACTAAATGGCAAAATGAGAGTGGCTTCTCTACTTACTCACCAAAATTCGGTCTTTAGTAGACTCTAGAATGTCACTTCATGTTCTCCCTGCCTGTCTCAGAGCCTGGCCTTCTGTCATTTCTGCTTTCTTTCTGCTTTCACTGTAATCCGGACATGTGGGTCTCCTTACTGTTTCTTGAACGCTGTAGGCACATCTCCCAGGTCCTTTGGACACATTAGTCTCTCTGCCTAGAACAGTTCCCTAGGTGCCCACATGGCTTGTTACCTCACTTAGTTCAGATGTCACCTTATCACAAGAGTCCTCCCCTAGCCACCCTTTATTTATTAAATATCAGCCCTCCCATCCCACCTGCAGTTATCCTTCACCTTCTTACATATCTCTGTGTTTCTCACTCCTCTATGGAATAGAAATTCCAGGAGGGCGAGGGCTGTGCTTCGAGGACTGCTGTGTCGCTAGCACTTTGGAGAGTGCCTGGCACATAGTAGGCTCTCAATGAGTACTTTTTGAATGAATAAATAGATAAATTGGATGAATGAATGAATGTATTCTACCAATCATTAGCAGTATGAGGTTGTCATAACAGCTGTCTTGGGTATTTTTAAACATTTCTAGATGTATCCTAGTAAAAATATGGAATTAAATACTTTATCTGCAAACACAATCTATAGGTTGATAGCTATATAGAAATGAGGAACTTTAAAATTAAGAATTAAAGTCAAAATGACCTTGGTAAATATGGAAAGTAGTTTGACTATTACTGTAGTATACCTGAAAAGCAAGAAATCAACCTGAATTTAGGCAGTTATTATGGGCAGTAGATAATCAAGATTTTCCATGTTTTATAATTTTTACTTTTCTCTTAAAATAAATAAAGGAATATGCAGAAATATAACTAGCTTTTTGTTGGAGTATGCAAGCTACAGTGTTAGTTTATGTGAAATGAAAACAAGTGTAAAAGTTACTTTGACTTGGGGAAAGAAAGCTGAGAGGCGATTAATAGTTGTTTTCTGATAAAAGATATGGTTTCTTTCTGTGATGCTGTTGGTATAATTTTTCCTCAGTATATTATAGACCATTTACAGTCCTGCTATTATTCCTAATTGTGAAATACAAAGCCTTAGAAATAGAGATACTATAATACCTTATAATAATTAATTTTGTTTGTCCCAGTTACCATTAAAATCCTTTTTTTCCCTCCCTAAAGGACATTTTTAAAATGTTTTATAAAAACTGTTCTCTCTCTTCAGAGACGGATGTTAAGTTAATGAGGTAAGAAGATATAAAAATTAGTTAAAGAAAATGGCAGTTTTTTTCCCAAAATTTTAACAGTTTTGCCTTCTTTTAAAATAAAGAAAATATCCAGAATGTATTAATAGTATGCTTTTCTTTAGATACACATTTCTCAAATTATGGTTAAGGTAAATTTCACATATAAACCTATGTATGTGAAAAATACTTCTGATACCCATAATGTTTATGAAAAATACATTTAAGAAATTCAAAATTAACATAAGGTATCTTATTTTTAGATATTTATCGCCCCCCAGTGAAATATCTTATCTTTAACATATTTCCACCTATTTTTCGTTAATGTTTACAAAAAGAAATTTGAAATTTTCTTTATATAAATAAAAAGGCTTATTATAGTATTTTTTATAATTCTAGGTTTATCCAATATTTTATGATTTTTTTTTTGAGACACAATCTTGCTCTGTCACCCAGGCTACAGTGCAGTGGTGTCATCACAGCTCACTGCAACCTCAAAGTCCTGGCCTAAAGCGATCCTTCTGCCTCAGCCTCTTGAGTAGCTGGGACTATAGCCACACGACATCATGCCCAGCTAACTTCTCAGTTTTTTGTAGACATGGGGTCTCTCTATGCTGTTCAGGCTGTTCTCGACCTGGCTGCAAACAATCCTTCTACCTTGGATTACAGGCATGAGCCACCGTGCCCAGCCCCCAATATTATATGCTATTTAGAGTTCCATAATGGCAACATTTCATTTGAATCACTGTAAAACAAATGAGTAAACTAAAATGCTGTAAAGTACTTAGAGGTTTCAGTTTTTTTCCTGCTTTGCCTTAAATAAAAGCCCCTTTGATTTTCTTCAGGTATATTTATATTCACTTTTAGGTTCTAACTTAGTTCTAACTTAGCTACTTATTAGCAATCCTTTTATTTTTCACAATACCCTAGCAACTAGACTCAGGGGCATGTAGGCAGTAGGAGATGGGACTGGTAACTATTTGTATTTTCTTAAAATGTTTGCCTTGTAGAACTTGTTCCCACTTGTAAAATCATACATCACAATCTTAAGCTCTAACTCAAATTTTCTGAAGAACCTTTGGCTGTGGTGGAAGTCATCATTATCATCATCATCATCATCATAATGATTAACAACAACAGCAGAAACAGCTAATACTGAGTGCTTACTGTGTGCCAATTATTTGTTTAAGCACTTTACATGAATTAACTCATTTAAGTCTTTACAACATTTTTATTCTATAGGTATGACAGTCCTATTTTACTGATAGGGAAACTGTAAAATTCCTTTAGGGGTCTTGGCTAGATTGTGCTGGTTAGGCCAGATATTAGGTCTGGATTGGCCATCAGCTGTACAGCTGTAGTAGCTACTGGTAGTCGCTACCATCATGCTCCCCACCAGCTCACCGTAAGGAGGGCACCACCATCTGCTGCTACTGCATTCAGGCTACTGTATCACAAGGCATGATACGTGTGTCAACATGTTTGTTCGTATGTTCTGTGCCACCTCGTGCTTGGCCTTCTCTTCACCCAAGGAGTAGCAGCAGGTCTGTAAAGCAGACACCTTTTGTAGGAATGTTAGGCTTGCCCACTGTGATAGCTGCACAAGAGTCTCTCAAGACTTCTTTGTGTTTTAGAAAGCAGCATGTGTAGACACAGCTTAGAAACAGGGAGCCTTTGGTTTTATATCTTCCAATTCATTTTTCTCACCTGTTCAGTGTCATATTTTTGCCACCTCCCATTCTGCATCTGCTACTCCTGAATATCTGCATTATTTCCCCATGGGTTTGTAAAGCAGTATCACTCCCTTTCCCATATCTTTGATTCTTTAAACTTACTTACAATTTTTGGAAAACAATGCTAGGTGAGCTGAATAAATCTCTAATTGGTATTTCAAATACTAGAAAAAAAGGAAGGAAGTAACAGTCATATTGGGCTAGAAGGAAGATGTTTGGAGACAAATGGGCCACCGAGTTAGCTCTGCTTGAGATTTTGTTCTTCTATAGCCTTTGTAAGCTGTTGTCTAGTTACTTGTCTTCTCATTTTTGAACCTATAGATTTTTCGTTTCTTTTTCCTTTTTTTTCTGAAGAAAAGTGAGGAAGAGCTTGAGGAAGTTGGGGACTATGAATTGGGTTGGGAGAATAGGGCAGCATTCTCTCACTTTATTGATAAATTTTAAGTCATGTGATCACATTATTATATGCTACTGTATATATGTCTATAGACACATGTATATATATGGCTGAGGTTATCCATTTTGATCTTGTTTGTTATGCCTTTAAAAGAACAAACTTAGGCTTCCATGTAGTTGAACTTAAAGGAGGTAAGTGGCTCTCAGGGGAGGAACAGCGAGAGAAGCCTGAAGACACATGAAGGGTGTTCAGGAACAGTGAAATCTTGTTTCCGTTCAGCTTCTTAGACTTCTAGGCAGAAAATGCAGAACATGTAGTTCATATTAGTTTGAATTATCATCATCATCATCATCTTAGTAAAACCTATGCTTTTGATTTTCTTATTGAAAAATACATGGACTAGACATGTCTATATTTTATGGTCCTTTTAAACTATAAATACTGATTTTGAAAAGATGTTACTCACATAAGCCTATTTTGGACATATCTCTGTGTCTGTCTGAAATTTTTGAGATTTTAATTTCTTAGACTAGTATGTTATTTTAAGATATTTTATTAAGGTAACAGTATTTACTTCACATCCATTCTCTTAGCTAGGCAAACAGACTTGTTTAAGTAAAATTTTTTAATAGCTCATTTTCTTTTTTTATAGAATCCGAATTGCTGGAATCAGGGGTATTCAAGGTGTGGTTCGCAAAACAGTTAATGATGAACTTCGGGCTACCATTTGGGAACCTCAGCATATGGATAAAATTGTTCCATCCCTCCTGTTTAACATGCAAAAGATAGAAGAAGTTGACAGGTATTGAATAAGACGTCAGGGTTGAGGCTGAGTTATTTTTGTATATGTGTTTGCTAGCGTAAGAAAGTTTTGTCTTTAATACTGTGTAAATAGTAGTTTTGTAAAGTGAGTTTAAAAATATATATATTTCTGAAAAAAAGTCTGTAGTGAAATATTAGTAAACCATAGATTATTATTCACACACTTAAGCCTTTATTTTCTTTCAGAATAAGTTTGTACTTTACTTGCTGTTTATTATTGAGCATCCAAATTGCTATTTTAATTGACACTATTTAAAGTTGCAAGTGTGAAAAATAAAAATTATAGCTCAATTTCTGTTATTCTTTAGAGATCCAGCATGGTTTTTCACAGGCAGTAAGAACTAATCAAAATAATAATAATAATCACTATTCACTGTATTTTATTTTTCAACAAAAAAATTAGAGCCTTTATTTTGATTCTAATTAGCTTTTAAAATTTATTTCTTATTTACAGGTAGGGTCATAGTTTTCCACTTTATTTTATTTTTGCTCACTTGCAGTTAAACTGGAGATACCTAAAGATGGTCTCTGGGCACTACATACTTATTAAGATTTTACTGTACATATAGAGAAGTTATATGAAAGTGAACAAATAGCAAGCTGGTATCTTATGTAAAAGATGTTCTATTAGTTAGAAACAAGTTGAAACAGCTGAATTTATTTCTCTGTTTGAAAGATTATATGATTAGCTTTGGTGGTGGTAAATTCGTGAAGTTATAATTAAGCTTTAAAGTTATTTAGGGATAAAAAATATTATTTTAACATTTCTGAGAAGTAAAGTATATTCTTTAGAACTAATATTAGAATTCTTATATTAGTTTTTCTTTATTTCTCTTTCTTTTTCAGTCGCATAGGCCCTCCTTCTTCTCCTTCTGCAGCTGACAAAGAAGAGAATCCTGCTGTGCTGGCTGAGAACTGTTTCAGAGAACTGCTGGGTCGAGCTACTTTTGGAAATATGAATAATGCTGTTAGACCAGTTTTTGCGTAAGTCGGTGTTTTCCTGGTTATTTGTGACTTCGGCTATGTAAGTTCTGTGCTAATTTACTTACAGAGGATAAATGCTTTTTTACTTGTGTGAATGCATTATTAATAGAAGCAGTATAGCATCGTGGAAGTAGTACAAAGAATTGAGTCAGACATCGTACATTTGAGCGCTGGTTCAAGCATTGAACTGGTTTTTTCACTTTAAATTAAAATGAAATGTAATAATGTGCTTAATATCATGTGCAACATTTAGCTTGAACTTACAGGCCTTGACATGCATACGTGCAGTGAAATATTAAAATGAGTGTGCGGTATGATGTATATTTTTATACTACTGTGATCAGTTCCTCCTATTCCCTGGCTTCTGTTTATTGGCTGTCTTTTTGCCATGGCTGAACTGCCTTAGATCACGTTCACTTCTCTGAGTAAATTTCATCTTTTACCTAGTGACTAATCAGAGCAAGAATATTAAATATCTCATTGGGACTTATATGCTCTTCATCAGACAAAATGCATTTATGAACTTTGAGTTTCTCTAAATAGACTTTCTTTCTCAAACCTTGTCAAGCTTTTGTGTTTATAACTTATTCACCAGATATGACTACAGTATAATATTCTGTGTAATTTCTAGACATTTTTGCTAGTCTTTCTTTTGTTAACATTCACTTTGTCCTTTTCTCCTTCTGACTGTAATGATGGCTTTATAGCACATATAAAATATTCTAATGGTAACATCAGAATTCTTTATTTAGGACAGATGTTCTTGGCCTACGGGTTCAAAGTCGAGCTTTAGTTACAGAATCTGTAAACCACAAAATTATATTAAAAATCAGAGAATCCTTAGATTTTCAAAGAGATTTGTAATCCCTGCCCCCCCCCCCCAAAAAAATTGATCTACTTTTTAGAGACTCTGTGAGCTTGTGGAAATGCTACTAAAAAATGTTCGGAATTATGTCAAATATACTGAAGGTAGATTTATTTTTTAATGTTCAGACATGCTGACTTAACATCAGAATTCCAATTTTTATCTTAATACTCTTATTAACTGAGAGATACTCTGTAAGGCCTTAAAAATCTAGAGAGCTAGTGTGGAGGAAAGAAGTTAGCAAATAAACTGTATTTGAGTTGAGTGACTTGAAGTGGGTTGTATTCTTTTCTACGAAGAACTTAGTGCACTTTATTTAGTTAATTAAGTGTTAAATATTATGTAATTATATATTAGCTATTTATTATGATTAGTTAATTAAATATCAAATACCCTCTGCAAATGAGGTACCACGTATTTGGGGAATATATGTGTGAATAACAAACTTGATGGGGATATATGGATTATGAGAAAAGGCCAAAAAGTGCTCTAGCAGTTCGAAACAAAGAATTCACGTCTAATTTGAGAATTTAGGGTTAGTATCTGTTGCGATAAATGAAGATAGATATCAAAAACTGCTCTGGGAATTTTATTTATAAATAATGCTTTCGTTCAACGTTGGAGTAGGTTTTAAATTATGGTTGTCACTTGATCTCGTAAAGAAAATAAATGATTCAAAAGAAATTTTGAATATCACATTTTTCAATTAACAGTGAGCACGAGACAATGATAATGTTGGCTGGAGTATTGGATACAGTTAAGTTGTTAGTATGAGATAAAAAGAAGGAAGTTTATACTGTAAAGATCTCAAAATTTTATATGTAAGTTTATAAGTAAATAGCAGACATCTTAGCTCAAATGGCCAGAATTACTCTTTGATAAAGTTAATCAGGTAGAGCTATATAGGATGGATTTGAGTCAGGGTCAGTATGTCAGGAGGTTACTATAATAAAATTCTCAACAGGAAAGTATGAGAACTGTAATTGGTATCACACCTGAAGAGGTAAATAAAGTTTAGTTTTCTGTCTCTTAAGAACAGAGTGAATTTTGAACTTTCTAGAAGAATAGCAGTTCATTTTAATTTCAGGGAGTTTTACAACCTCTTTTAATGCTAAACAGTTTACTTCAGGAGGTTTTAAAATTCTTTTCTACCTAATTCTCCCTTAATTTAGTTTAAACAGTTTTCCCTATTCACCTTTCTTTGGAAAAAAACATTATTACTTTTTTGTATAATATTCTTAGGTACTGAAAAATGTATCTCATGCTCACTGTTAACTAAAAATGTGCCATTGAAAATTTCTACTTAATCATTTCTTTACTAGATCAAGTTAACAGTTGAAATAAAAAACCTACTTCAATGTTGAACTAAAGCATTCTTTGCAAATAAAATTTCCAGAGGTTTATTTCCTATTTTAAGAGTCACTTTGTATAGTCATTCATTAACTAGAAATGAAATACTTTTGTTTTGGAACTATCTCTTTCTAATACCAGAGATTTTTATGAGATACTGATTTTTTTATAGTATGCCACACAGTTACCATCTTTAATCTTTACTTTGAATAAAAGAAAAAAGTCACTTTCTATACTGTTGTATATAGTACAATATAGTAATAAAAATTTATTTGTATTTTATATTAGTGTATCAATGCTATTCTTATTACATACTTTTTCACGTGCTATAAAGTTTAATAATGAAGGAGAAAATTGTTAATGTGAAGGTAAATGTGATTTTAATGATATATTTCCTACGTAAGATACTTTTTCTCATATTAAATAACATCTGATTATTAAGAATCTGTGTATTTTATGTTTTGCAAACTATGGTTGTGTTTTTTTTTTTTTTTTAGCTGGAATATGTTCAGCTCAAGATTTCAGCTTTTGGGAAACTTAATAGAATTAAAATGCAACACATAGAGGTGTATCATAGTAGGATTATGGTCACTCTGTTATCAAAAATCCTTTGAATATTTAAAACTACAAAATTTAGTCTAGTTTTTTAGCACAAACATCACATCAGTGTTTGTAAGTACTGGGGCAAAAATTTGAGGGAGTGGAGTAGAAGAGAAAAAGAGGAATAAAGAAAGATTGAATTAGAGTTCACATTGTACATTGCCCGACACTGTGTGTGGTGATTTCACTTACTTTATCTCACCTAGTCCTTGCAGTATAGTTACCCTGTAAGGGAAGACATTATCACTCATATTTTATACGTTCTTTGCCTTGATTGATTCTGTACCTTTGAAGATTTCATGAGAAAATTCTTAGCTCTGAGTTATTTCTCAGCATTTAAAAATCCTGTTGAAATTAAACTCTGACATTTGGAAATAACACTAGACATCTGGATGTCAAGTGTCAAAAGGTGTGATAAAAGATAAAAGCCCTTCACGTTTCTTAAACTTCTCCACAAAAGTTGGTAGAAGAGAGTAAACACATGTGTTTGACCAGTGGTTGTCAGGAAGTAGTCTGAAGTAAGACACTGGAAGTTTCTTTGAGGTCTAATGTTTTATTTTATAAATTACTAGAAATTTTATATACCATTATATATTATCTTCATGATTTTTATATATAATAGGAATAAGAAGTGGTTTTCTCCCCACTCCAAAGTCTGATTGAAATTCCAGCCAAAGGAATAGCAAGGAGAAATTTTTAGACCTCATTTGGCCCCTTAGTCCTACTGTGCTTAAATGTTCAAACTAAGTATATGTTATGATCGGTTCATATTAAAAATGCTTATGTGTGAGTGTCCTCAAGATATGGGGAAAAATTTATTATTTTTTTAACTTTTGAACATCTCAGCCAATTGAGTTTGTGGCTCTACTTTTTCTTCCTTGTGCCTCAGTGAGCCCTCAATATGAAACACTCAACTTCTTTGGAAACATTATGAGTAATAAATTGTGTATATAAATCTTGGACAGTGGTTCTCAGAAGTTAGTACGCTAAGTTCTCAGACTCTTCACTGATTAGAGGACTTAAGCATGCACGGATTTTGGTATACTTGGGAGTTGGGCAGGAGGGTAGGGGTTCCTGGAACCAATCCCCCAAATATACCAAGAGATGTCTGTGATCTAATGATTTGTTGTTGTCGTATGACAGGGTTTGGCACTTGGGGAAAATATGTATCATATTTCTAGAAATTAAAACCTTGGTGTTCTTTTAGATAGTATTCTGACTATGAAGCTTTTTCCATTGTTGAGGGTTCTAGAGGAAGAAAGTGTAATAAAAATAGTGAATTCTTAAAGTAATTTTAAATTATTATTTGCAGGCATTTAGATCATCACAAACTGTGGGATCCCAATGAATTTGCAGTTCACTGCTTTAAAATTATAATGTATTCCATTCAGGTAAGGTTCGTTAACTATTTATTATATTTATATAAGTAATTTTGGTTCTGTATAAATAAGGACATCATCAAACAGATATAGTTAATGTAGGATATAAAACATGTTCTTAATTTAGCTATTTTTGTCTCATTTATTTTCATTTACCACTTATTTTCTTATTTGCCGAGATGAAAAGATAGCTAATAAATAGAACTAAATAATTTTATGATGGTGCTCTTTATTGTGTGTTTATTTAATGCATGTATTATGTATTTATATTTCACTGATGAACTGGTACTGGAATTCACATTTACTATAGCAGCATATAGCTGATAATAACTGCTCATGTTTATTGAATATTTACCAATGGGCATTAAGTAAAATACTTACCTACTGCAGAGGACCACCTTGGTTTCTCTTACAACCTCAACAGACCCAATTAGCTCCTAATTCAACAAGGATATCAGGTCTTTTTTATACCATTTATATTTTTAATGCCCTAAAAAGTCATCATTACTTTAGAGAAGATAAAAATTGTAGGTAGCACAGATTTTAATATAGGTCATGTCAGGATATGTATCCTGGATATGCTGTTTACTGATGGAATGAACTTGGGAAAATTAATCTCTCTGAGCTCTGGTTTCTTCATCTCTGTAAAGAAGATTTTAATGCATGCATTAAGTGGTTTATGTATTAAAATAGAAGCTACCATTTGTCAAGTGCTGGCTGTGCCCCATGACTGTGATAAAAACCTTAAATGCTGTATGTCATTTAATCTCCCTTACTCTGTGAAGTGGATAATGGTATAATCTCTATTTTCCAGGTCAGAAAACTGACCTTTTGAGAAGTCAGGTAACTCACTCAAGGACACACAGAAAGTGAAGTTAGGCTTCAAATTCTGATCATTTTATTACAGAACTCGTGGTCTACGTTAACCATTAAGTTAAGTTTGATACCACATGCCTAGCATAAAGGAGGTCTTCAATAAATGATAGTTATTATAAAGCTGGTTTGGATATAGAAGAACAATTTTTTAAAGTTTAATTTTAATTTAGGAAGTGAGAAGTAGATCTGGGAATCTGTGGATGTAATCTAAGGCTGTTCTGGCCTTTTCCAGTCTTGTATTTCTCTTTCATTCACCCTCCGTTCAGATTTAGTTGCTAGATGAAATGGTTCTTTGCAAGAAGTAAATTAATAAAGTTAATTACAAAGTTGAAAAAACTTAGGAATCAATAAATATTTGCTGATTAAATGTTCATGAAACTATTTCTGGTCCATAGCATTGCTTAAGAAAGCTTTATTTATAATGTATATTTTATGAAGTCTATTAATCAAGCATTAAATGGTACTATTACACCAGAACAGGAATTCCTGTTTAATTATACTGTCCTGGTATAATTAAAACTTACGATAGATTTGATTGTTTTAATTGCCATTTACTATAAAATTAATATAGGTATCATTTTTAGGTGATATTTCAACCTCTCTCCATAAAATAGCCCAAAATCTATATCCATAAGGGCTTACATAGATAAAGTTTCGAATATAGTAGGGTATTTGTGGTGAAGGAAAAATATTTTGTCTAAAGCTTATCTTTTGTGCAAAATTTATATGTTGAAGTTAATAAATTGTGAGTAAGAGCTGTGCTCTGAGATCAGACTAGAATCACATTTATGTCATTCCTTAGAGTTTCTGCATGGCTTTGGGCAAGTTGCTAAAACCTGCTTTATTTGCACTGTGAAGGGCACAAAGTAATTGAGTGGAACCCACCTCCTAAAACTGTTTGTGCATATAATCCATATAAAGTGCTTAGAAGAGTGCCTGCATCTGACTGCTTCTGAATGAAACGCCTTTTGTTGTCATTGTCATTATGTTCATTGGTATAGTCATATATTAGCCCAGGAGTCACCAATTGAATAGTAGTAATAAAAACTAATATTTATCGAGCACTTTTCATAAGATAGTCACAATTTTGGTGCTTTATACAAATTCATTTAATTGCTACTACCATCCTATGAAATAACTTGTTATTATCTAAATATTGGAGATGAGGGAAACTGAGGGATTGAGTGACTCTCTCTTAGGCTCTGAGCAATTTTAGATATGAAATTATGGAGCCAGAATTTGAACACGGGTAAATTTGACTCCAGGGCTTACATACCACTGTGTTATGTTGCTCTTTAAACCTGTTCATCCATTAACATTGCCTTAAACTTTAGTGTAAGTGTGGATTTTATAATAGGCAAATAAAATCTCAATAAACCTGACTTAACATATAGTGTAAAGTTTAACATCTTTGCATTTCATTTCTTTCACTCCATATTCTTTTTTATACATGACATTATTCTTGAATTGCTCCTTATAGGTAGAGTGAACACATGCCTTGATTTACTTAGGATAACTATATTTTGTATGTAATTAACAACACCACCCTGATTTACTCTGTTAAGTGTCCTGGTTTGGCCAATAAATCAAATGGCTACATTACATAGAAAGCAGACTCTACTAATTGCATAAAGTTCACATATCAAAAGCATGGACAAGAAGTTCAGTTTTAGATTGTGTGTACCTGTCTAACATTCTTTTATTTCAACATAGCTTTAGATAAAACAAAGTAAAGATGAAAATGTAAATTTAGCTTTCACCTTGGGTTGTTACAAAAGTAGATATGTTACAACAGAAATGCTAGAAATAACCAGAAATCTGTTAGGTTGATAGAGAAGGGAGGGGAAAAGTTTTGCTTTTGGGCAGAGTAGTCGTTATGTGTAAGACACAGCTGCTTCTTATAAAACCACTCATTCCAAAGGGGAGAATGATAACCAGCCTGAAAACAGGACAGTGGGGCCTCACCAAAGGAAAACACAGTCAGGGAGACTCAGGGCCACAGCTGCTTTCTTTTTACAACCTGATGCAGAACAGTAGACCCACTCATGGGTATAAGTGTAGGTATTAAAAAAATACAACCTATTTGTTTTAAAACAAATAATGTTTAAAAACATTTGTTTTAAAAAAAAATCTATTCTCTGGAGTTAAACATTTTTTCTGGCTATGCTTTTGTTGTTGTTTTAGGTTATAATATCATTCACTGTGATTGATGAAATTTTTTATATGTGATAAAATTGCCTTTATAAATTCTAAATCTTCTGATACCTCTTTTATTTAGATTTTGTCAGGTACACATTGATAAGAGTTTCATTTTGATAGTGGCTCTTGATAAGTTGAGAGTTTTGCCCGTTTGGCATTGTTAGATGTCCGTAATAGTATTTATCTATTTTAGGTAAGGAAGAACTGCAAATGTCAGTTTTTTTAACAAACTGACATTTAACATTTAACAAACATTCTTATTATTAAATTATAAGAATGTATACATGTTCTTTGTGAAATTACAGTGATGTATAAAGAGAATAAAAATTTCTCTCAGGTGACCAGTGTTAATATTTAGTTATATATAATTCTATTCTTATTTACTTTTTACAAACTAGATTGAATTTTATTGAACATAGTATTTTGCAATTTGCTTTTTTTCACTCGAGGTACCATAAATATTGTCTAGTATCCTTGTTTATCCCTCAAAGGAATGGTTTTCAATGGCTACATATTATCTCATGGCATGAGTACCAGTCCCCTATAACTGGACATTTAAGTGTCACATGGTTTTTTATTCTGATGAATTCTTCCAGGATGCATGTACTTGTTCTTACACCTTGGTACTATTTTGTTTCGTTTAGGCTCAGTATTCTCACCATGTGATCCAGGAGATTCTAGGGCACCTGGATGCTCGTAAAAATGATTCTCCACGGGTTCGAGCAGGTATTATTCAGGTTCTGTTAGAGGCCGTCGCCATTGCTGCTAAAGGTTCCATAGGTGAGTGCCAGAAAAAAATAAAACAATGCTTTAATCTGTTTCAAAGTGTTTTTTCAATAGGTATAACAGTGTATGAAAAACTTAAGAGTATTTCTACACATTTTTAATTGTGCTCTAATTTCTGTTGAAATTTGACTTCACGTGATTATTTTCAGGCTTCTTTGGTATGCAGTTAAGCATTTTCCTTAAAAATCAATTTCTCCTCCCTTTCCTTTCTTCTAATAAAGGTTTTTGAGTGTCAATTACATACTGGATGTTGGGAGAATATAGATATGAGAAACTGGTAATTTATTTTCAGTTAGACAACTCTACCTAATGCTGTAATGCAAGGCAGGCTTTGACCACATATCATAAAGAAACTAGGATTCACAGAAGGAAGGGAAAATGGATTAGCTAGAGCCAAATATTATGTGGCTCATTTTGGCTAGAATGTGGGGTGTTAGTTTAGAAGTTACCAAAGTTAAAATTTCAGCTTTAAAATTAAGTTGTAACCAAGTTGTAGACATAGTTCTACAGTTGACTGACAGTCTTTAAAGATTTACAGTAATCTTTATGAGAGATGTGCTATAGGATAATTTACCTTGCAGCAAAATGTAGGACACATGAGAAATCACAGGCTGTTGTCACTGTTGTAGGCATGAGGGAAAGAACTTGCCCTTAAATAGCAGCAGTAGGAATGACAATGTAAAGTCAATAGGATTGTAGGGGTAACAAGGAGAAGGGACAGGTCACAGATGATGATATTTCACCTTACATGTGATTATAAAAAGGATAGGGTACCTAATAGAAACACAGATGTTAGGAGGAGAATCTGATTGTGATTTCTTTGCTTCAAAATCAAAGTGAAAATATATCAGCTAATGACATGTGGTCATCCCTCGATATCTGCAGGGGAGTGGTTCTATGACCCCAGCGGATACCAAACTCCAGGGATACTCAAGTCCCTTATAGAAAAGGGCGTAGTATTTGCAATTAACCTATACACATTCTCCTGTATACTTTAAATCATCTATGGATTATTTGTAATACCTAATACAATGTAAATGCTATGTAAATGTGCTTTATTGTGGGTTTTTTTTAATTTGTATTATTTTTTATTGTGGGTTTTTTTTTTTCCCCAAATGTTTTTGATCTGCAATTGTTTGAATCCCTGGACATGAAACTCACAGATATTGAGGGCTGACTCTATTCTGATATTCTTTCAGTGTCAGATAAAGGTGGGCATTTTGGGTATGAACTTTCAATAATTATTTACCTTGTAGCTTATCTCCATTTGATCTTAGCCCAAAGACTGAGAAGCAATTGTAACTTATCTCAAAGAGATGAAATCAGGTTACTTACTTGGCAAGCGATTTAATTTGAAGTATGAAATGAAACATGATACACTGGATCATCACACTCATTAATGCCTACTACATGTTAGGAACTATGCGCTAAGCACTGTAAATTCAAGGAAATGTTTGAGCATGGCTGCCTCTCCTAGAAAAGCTTGCAATCAAGAGTAGAAGTCAGAAATGAAACCTACTAATTAAAATATAGTGTGATAGAAGCAGTGATAGAAACATGTGCAGAGAATTCATAGAACAAAAAGGAAACTGAAAATGTGGTTAACCTGAATCTGATAAATTGGGTAGTTTCTGCCTCATAATTGAAGCAAATTCTTCTTTCTTCAGTCTCAAAAGATGCAAAATAAATCTTCAATGCTACCATCATAATTTTAGGAATTCTTACTCAATAGGTTAAATTTTGTTCAGTATGCATTTATTTTGAACAGACAAGATTAAGTAGGTAGAAGGTTTTTGGTAATTCTTACATGCATATATACATTTTGTGATAGATGCCCAGTAAATGTTTGTTGGCATAATGAGGGCACTTTCTTATTTAAATATTTCTCATTTACTTATTTTTAAAAATGAACTGGTTAGTTCATAAATTATTATAGATTTTTTGACAGTTTAGAAAACAATCAGAAAATTTTTGTTGAGAAAAATGAGGATTGATTCTGAGTCTGCAATACTAGAGAAGTGTATCTGCTCACATAAATAATCCTTTACAGGGCCCACAGTGCTGGAAGTTTTCAATACCCTTTTGAAGCATCTGCGTCTCAGTGTTGAATTTGAAGCAAATTATTTACAGGGGGGATCTGTAGGCAGTGGCAACTTAAGCACAAGTTCCAAAGACAATGATGAGAAGATTGTGCAGAACGCTATCATCCAAACAATAGGTGAGTACATTTCTCTTTTCAAAACGATCATGTAAAACAGTGGTTTAGAAAGCTCTCTTCTCAAAGATGAATGACAGATCAGACTTCTGAAAAAGCTTTACTTTTAGAAAATAAACAAGCATAATAATGGGACAGAGAACACTGTATACCCTTTACCCAGATTCATCTATTGTTGACATTTTATTCCATTTAGTTTTTCATTTGCACGTGATCTTTCTCCCTCTCTCTCCATCTTTCTCCTCTCTTTCTTTCTCTTTCCCCTATATGTGTGCATATGTATATGTGGAAAAATGTACGTACAAATACACATATATACATTTTTTTCTAAACCATATAGTAAGTTGCATACATCATGGCCTTTTATCAGTAAATACTTAAATGTATTTTCCCAAAGAATAAAGATTTTTTTTATGTAACCAGAGTAAGTTATCAACATCAGTAAATTTGACATTGATACAGTACTTTAATCAGTTTTCTATATTTTAGTTTTATCAGTTAATCCAATAATGTCCTTTATAGCATTTTTTTCTTGGGTCCAACATCCAGTGTAGGATCATATATTGCATTTAGTTGTAGTATTTCTTCAGTTCCATTAGTCTGGGACATTTCCATTATGACATGGGCATTTCTTAAGAATAAAATCCTCCCCCCTCCTTTTTAAAAAAAAAAAGAAAAAAAAGAAATAGAAAGTTCCTCATTTAGTTTTATCTGGTGATTCCTCATGATTAAATTCAGGTTACACTTTCCTGGCTGGAACACTACATACATGACATGTTCTTCTCAAGTAGCACATCTGAAGTATACAATGTGTGCCTATTCTTTGCTGGTTACATTAGTTTTGATCACTCAGTCAAGTCATTGTCCTGTTCCTCCATTGTACAGTTTCAGTTTTTTCCATTATAAATAATAGGCATTCTCTGAGAAGAAACTTTTAGATCATGCAGATATTCTGCTTTTCATTCAAACTTCCTCTTAAATTGAGCATCCGTTTATATTCTTGCCTAAACCATTAGTCTTTACCAGGAGGGCTGTAGAGTGATGGTTTTTTAAACTGTAGCACTACCTCCACAGCTACTAGTTGGCACTCAGTATTCTATGGTAAGCAAGATCCCCTTTTTCTACTTTTGTGTGTAGGTAGGAATGCATGTGTTTATTTATTTATTATTGGTGTGAACTTAGGGATTTATATTTGCATGGTTTATAATTCATTGCTGTACTTAATTATTTTGGTGCTCAAATTGTCCCAGCTTTCACCAGTGGGAGCCCCTTCAACATAGCCCCACTCCCTTTTTTTTTGAACACTGTCTTACTTGGGTAAGCTATTCCAGACTAATTTTATACTTTCTGCTCCAGTCCTGGAATCAGTCATTTTTCCAGGGAGCTGTGGTTCTTTTTAGTAGGGAATGGAATTACAGACCAAGGTCTTGATGCTGATATCTTGGGTTTTAATAATGTATGCCTTTTTGTTTTCCTTTTCCTTCCCTCCTCCCTCCTTCTCTTCCTTTCTTCCTTTCTCCCCACCTTCTTTTTTTCCCCCCTTTTTCATACAGTGGTCAAAGTACAAATGGCAAAGAATTTCCTTAAAAAGCCATGAGAATTTACTTTTTTTGTAAATGAAGTAATCTATATATAAATACAAATTAAAACAAGCAAACTGTTTTTCTACTTTAACCCTTTTCTTCCAATATTTTCTTTAGAATAGCCAGAACATATTTTATTTTAACTACATGATTGCTATGATAGTTTTACAATTGCATTATGTCCCTAGGGTAGTATCTAATTTCTAATTTACTAATAGTTTTGATTAATGGTAGAGTCATGTAAAATTTATTCTGGAACTTTGCTCATGCCTTTTATCTGGATAATTTTCCTACTTGCTGGCAACTTATTTGTAATACTCCTTGGGGATATTTAATACAAAGTTTATCTTTGTCATCTTGTGTCTACAGTTTTATGAATATGCATTATCCATCGTGCATCCCCAGCAATACCTGTTTGCTGGACATGTACACACACCAGTTCCTGTGCTAGGGCTTCATGGTACATCTGGCTCTCACCTTGTGGAGACGTTTGATTGATCTACTCAGAGCAGTAACCTCTGTTTGACCTAGTTGCAGTCTCATCACCTGCATAGAAATTGTCCTCATGAGTGGAAAGACTGAGGAGTGTCTTATTCAGCACACTATGTAGCACATAGTAGGTTCTTAAGATTTGGGGATTGACTGAAAAAACAAAAGGTAGCAAACTCCAACATTACCATGAAATCACAATAAAGCATAGACATTCTAGTTAATGCTTAAAACAATTAGCATTAATGTGTAGTGAACCTGGCTTCCATGGTGACTTTTACATTTATTTGGATTATTTTTGGATTTTCTGTGATACTCTAAGATGATAAATCAGCTAATCTTGTTTTCACAGAATTGATTTAAATTGCTATAGTGACTTCTAACTGTTTCACTCTAGAATATTTAATGTTTCTCAAGTGTTTTATTATAAAATGTAAATACAGCAGACTCAGGCAATATTTCTGTGATATAACACATTCAGAATAACGTGAGAATTAAAACATGAGAGGAAAGAAATGCATTGTGGCACGGTGAGTAAGATTTCTTTTTAAAGTTGCATTTCTGGTTTCCTTAATATTTTCCTTTTAAATTTCTCAGTATTCTGGTGGTTATCAGATCATGTTGGTATTCCTATTGATGAGCCATGGCACAGGGCTGTTGTAGCTTTTGCACTTCTAAGTTAGGAAACTGTTGGCAGAGTTCTTCTTCTTCTAAAATAATCAAGAGCATAGCTCCCTGCTCTGTACTTTCTTCTGGACTCATTAGCATTTCTGTTCAGTAGTTTAAATGCAAACAATGGGTATAGAGAATGAGATGCTTTTGAAGACTCTATCCTTGCAGTTGATCATGTTGGAGACTCCAGCCCAGTTTTACATTTAAAAAATCAAAGCAATTATAAAGCATAAATTAGTTGCATTTCTTTCCTACTATTATTATTTTTAGGTCGTTAACAGTCCTATTACATCTAATTAACACCAGATATGGTTGACTCAGTTGACCATATTCTTGGAAGACGAAAATAAAAGTTTTTCTGTAGGGCAGTGTTTCTTAAACCTCCCTGCACATTGAATTTACCTCAAGATCTTAAAAAATTCTGATGCCTGACTCCCACCCCCAAATATGAATTAATTACTGTGGTACTCAACATGTGCATCAGCATTTTAAAAGCTCCCCCCAGGTCATTCTAATATACAACAAAGTTTGGGAACCACTGGCTTAGAGTAAACTATTTCACACTTTTGAAAAGCAAGAGGGATGACCACAAATTAATGATACAGGCGGTGTTGAATACAAGGAAGTATCATGGTACTTGTTAACTCCTTAAACTGTTAGCCATACTATGTGTATAGGTGGTTAGTCTTGTGTTAAGTGCTGTGGTAAACAGAATTGCGTGTTACATTATGTGCTTATGATAACGACTGACTTGTTTGGAACAGAAAATCAGTGTTCAGTTTTGTGCTGCAATGATGAACATATCTAATTGGTTACTTGGAAAGCTAAAACTAGTTTATATGGAGGAAGTATAGAGAAATAATAGCATAGCTTTGGAAATAAATAACCCTTATCCCAGGCCTTAATATTAGCTGTGCAATTTTTTGTAAGCATCTTAACCTCTCTTATCCTCCATTCCACAAGAGGAGACTGATGCAAATAATGGTACCTAGGTTCATAAGGTCATTGTGAGGATGCACATACAAAATAGTTTCTTACTCCATAAATATGTGCTCTATAAGTGTTAACTAGAATAATATACTTTATGCAGATGGAGTAATGTTAAGGTCATGAGATTTTTGATTGCTAAACTGTATGATTGTGGGAAATGACTTCTGCCTCTAGGTCCAATCAAAATGCTGAATAGAACAGTTTGAATTTGTATAAGTAGATTATTAACTCTAATAATAGAAGGTGAAGAGTTAAATTGAAAAACCAATTTATTCTGAAAGAAACATTAAAAATGCAGAAGGTTTCTGTAACAAGTACATTGAATTATAAGAAAGGAACAATTTTGATAACTTTTCTGATTTGGTATCTGTTCTGATCTTTCAAAGATATGAGGAAGCTTAAAGTTTGAGTAAATGATAATTAAAGTTTTTAAATTGTTTATGGACCAGGAAGTAAACTATCAAAAGCTACAGCAGATAAATTTAAAATATCCTCAAAACCCAAGAATACATGAGGAAAATGACAAGCAAATAAGCTATTTATTTTTTACATCAGTTGAATTATGTATGTTGAATTAACTTACAGGGTTAAACTGTAAACCTGGCCCATTATAATGACATTGTAAAAACAGTTGGGCAATCCTGGGATGCCAGAGTAGTAACTGAATTATTGACTTCTTTACCAAAGTGTCACCTACTTACTGACTTCCTTACCAAGCAAGAAATTAGGCTCACAATATATGAACAAAAGTTTGATCATAAATACTACCAAAAATTTGTTTTCCCTTTTTCTAAAACTCTAGTCAACTCAAATCAATGCTGGCTTGCCTCTGTTAACTATCTACAAAAGACTTTCAGATATTTATTATTTTATTTAACTATTAGCCCATTATACATGCCTTATATTGAACATAACTAAATGATTTTGGACAAATGAAATTATAATATCTTTAGTGTTATATGTAGCTTAAAGATTGTCAGTCATTGTCTTACCACATATTGAAAACTTTGGTTAAAAATGTTTCTACTGAATGAAAAAAATAAACTTTTTCAATTTGTAAAATTTTATCTTAATATTTTTGTAGGATTTTTTGGAAGTAACCTGCCAGATTATCAGAGGTCGGAAATCATGATGTTCATTATGGGTAAAGTACCTGTTTTTGGAACATCTACCCATATTTTGGATATCAGTCAACTAGGGTATGTTCTCAGACTATAAATTTGAACTTAATCTTGGGTTAAATTTTATCTTAAACAAATGTAGAAAATGTTAGTTTTGGAGTTTTTTAATCATTAGTAATAAAAAGTCCTATGGAAAACAGTATTTTTATGATACTATATTGCTAAGTAATTAAATCAATGGTTGTATGCCTTTAGAATAATTTTTCAGCTTATCATAAATTCTCAAATATTCTATCTCTTATACTGACCAGGTAGAAGGTTTGTGTATAAGCATACACATTTAGAATAAACCTTCAAGTTTCCTGTACAAATTTTAAAAATTAATGTGTGTCAGGAGTGTTGACTTACTCCTAGAATTCTAGAACTGAGAGTGATTTTGAAGATCATGTATTCTAGCCCCCTTATTTCATACATTTGGATTGATTTTAAAACATACCAAAGCTTTTTGTGAGTGTTTTTGTTTTGTTAATTTGATAAAGAAATGACAGTGTCTTATTTGATTTGTATTTTTTGACCATTAATTATATAACACTTTTTCCATTTGTTAGTACTTTTTAAAATTGTCTGTTCTTAACTTGTTTATTGATGTATGTTAAAGAGATATTATATTCATCAACTGTGTTTGTAGTAAGAATTTTCTCCAATTTATAATGTCTTTTAATTTGTGTTGTTTAGTGCATCTGTTTCCTTTGAGAGCCAATAACTTTATTGTTTGAATTTGATTTTTTACATATAACTATTTTAATTCATATGAAATTTACTTCAGCATATAAAGAGAGCCATGACTTAAACTATTAAAATAATAAAATCTATTTAGCCAATAAGAATAGAGTTTTAAAATTAGTAAGCAATAATAGAAGTGAATGAAGTAATATAAATGTTAATTAGGGGTGAGTGTGATGGCCTGGATAGAATCCCAGTACTTTGAGAGGCCCAGGGGGAGGATCTCTTGGACCTAGGAGGTCAAGGTTGCAGTGAGCTATGATTGTACAACTGCACTCCAGCCTGGGTAACAGAGTAAGACACTATCTCTTTAAAGAAAATGTTAATTAGTATAATAAAACCAGCGTTTTGTGTGTTTTAGGGATTTGGGAACCAGGCGGATTCAGATAATGTTGCTGAGATCTTTACTTATGGTAAGGCATTTAAAACAGATGAACACATTTAACCTTAAATAATTGAAAAGATTAAAGGGATAGCTTCACATTATCAGCTTCCTTTTCTTATTTAGTAAGATACTGTTTGTGGTTGGCTTTTTATTATGCCTTTTTTCTTTTATTATTGTATATTTTTTACTGTTTATTCTTCACTTCTCCTAGCATTTTGTTTGATCCCCGTAATGATGAAACATACAGAGGGCAGAAACTATTGCCATTTTATAGCTGAGATACCTGGGCTCAGAGACTTTGAGTGGAAGGAGCAGGGGAGGTTTACTAGGTCACTGAGCTAAAGAATAGAACTTGAAATCCAAAGTTCTTTCAACATATTACACTATTTCTTTTACATAGTGACCAAATCATGGCTTCTTGTTGGAAAAATAATCCATAAAAATGAAAATTTATCATTTTAAATTTGGGGTGGCTATAAATAGCTCAAAAGGAAAAGCATACCCAAAGTGAGAGGTCCTTTGGATATTTTATAGTAATTGTATTCATCTTTGATCCAACTACTCCTAGCATAATGCCAAGAACAAAATAAGGGCTAGTTGTTTGGAATGTATGCCCTTTCCAAATCAATATTTTTCAGATTTATTCTGGAAATCTTTGTTATACATGATCTCATTTCTTTTAAAGAAATATCTCATACCTAGGATAAGTACAGAAATATCTTCTGTGGTTTTATTTTTAAATTTTGTTTATACTGCTTGTCACACAGAAGTTTTAAATTCTAATATGGCTAGACTTATCAGTCCTCTCCAATATGTTTTGTGCTTTTTTATCTACTCTGATAATATAAACTCATTTGTTTATATTTTCTTATAACAGTTTTAGAATTTGGCTTTCCACATTTAGAACTTTAATCTGAAGTTTATTTTTGTATGTAGTGTAAGGTATAAATATATTTTTGATTTTCGTAGATGGGTAGACACTTGCCCTATCAGTTTCCCCACAGATTTATAAAATCACCTCCATCCTCCTATAAGTGCCCAAATATAAAGGTTAAATGTTCCATATATGCTTATAATCCTGAAAATATGTTGAAATGACCCACCTGAAATTTCATTTAGTCGTGAGCCTTTATTTATGTTAAACAAATTCCCTAAATAAATTACTTTGCTTCTCATCCTGATTGTACTATATAGTCAACTGAATGAATATCTGTGGTATGCTTAAAAGGTTTAATAACATTTAAGTATATTCTCTTTATAATCTTTAAGTTTATAAGACAATGATGTACTCATAAATGTCAAAATCAAGTAACAAAGTACAACTTTCCAAAAAGAAAATGTATTCCTATTAACCAACTAACTACCTAATTTAAAATGGAAGAATAATTTACAAATTTAACTTAAAAATTTTCAGGTCTTACCTGTACTATTTGCCACCTTACTTCCTTATATCTATTTTGTACTGACTACCTATCCCTTATATTCTTAACCTGTCTGAACTTCAGTTTTCTGTTATCAAATGGGGATGCCCTAATGCCTACCTCAGGGATGTGGGGAACAAAGTTCATACACACATAGTGCTTAGAACCGTTACTGGCACATGGCAAATGTGTGCTATTATTTTCCTATGTATGAAGATTTTGTAAATTCAGTAAAATCTTTCATCTCCCTACATACTTTCTTTATGTCTTTTCTTCAAGCTTCTCTCCATAACTTTGTTTCCCTAATTTTATGGTTCTTAAAAAACAATGTGAGAATTTTACCAAAGAAGGTCTCGTGACAAAGGTTGGTTGTTTTTTTTCCTGCTGATAATTAGGTAACCTCTGGATACAAAGCAAAGACGATTGTTACTGCACTGCCAGGGTCTTTTCTGGATCCTTTGTTATCACCATCTCTCATGGAAGACTCTGAACTGAGACAGTTAGTCTTGGAAGTAATGCATAATCTCATGGATCGCCATGACAATAGGGCAAAGCTCCGAGGGATCAGGTAATATGCCATTTTGAAAAGGCCTTAATGTTTTTAAATTTCTAAATTAGTGTAGTTAAGTATTGTGGTTTTTTAAAGTTTAGCATTTTTAGGTTTTATAAATCCAGACTTTTACTTAAGTAGTATTGATCATTTAATTATATGTATATTTTAAGATAGCAAATGTTTGGAGGTCATTTAATATACTCGTCAGAGATTTCATCTTCTAGTAATTACTAGTTACATGGATTTTATTTTTGTTTTTTTTTCACACCTAAGAATGGCATTAGGAGTCAAAATTACTATATGCAATTCCCCTTAAACTTGGTAATTCAATAGTATCATTACATATATGCTTATTTAAGATGCTCATTGAATTGAGTGTTAAATAGTTCAAACTCCTAAGCATAAATATAATTTTCCATGTAGGATGATATTGTAACTAAATGTGCTATTCATTAAAACTCATACATTAATTGTCTCTAGAATAATACCAGATGTAGCTGACCTAAAGATAAAAAGAGAAAAAATTTGTAGACAAGACACAAGTTTCATGAAAAAGGTAAGATCATCTAAAAAATAAATACATGATATACATTGTGGCTATGTGAATTATTAGGTGGTTTTTAATTGATCTATGACCTTGAAATGAAGCCAAGGCCCTTACTGTAAGAAAGGAATTGCTCAATAATAGGTTATTCTTTTTTCAAGTTCACTAGATGATGCCAAACAACTTTGTGAAGTCATTACACCTATGTGCACTACATTGTTGTAGTATATGTAAAAAAATTTTTATTTTATCTAATATAGTGGATATGTGGTAGGTAATTTTTAAAAATAAACTTGAATTAAGGAACTCAAAGCCTAAATTCCTACATATATAAGCATGCCTTAATGTTTGTCAGTGTTGTTTAGGAACTGGTAGTCAAGAGTGTTCTTAGAGTTTGAGAGGGCCCACTACATAAGACCATTCTTCCCCACCCACGAGTAGAAGCCATTGAGAGACAGAGAAACTTTGCATTTGGATAAGTGGAAAGCAAAATAACAGTTTCAGAAAGAAAGGAATCTGATAGGAGAGCATAGCTTCATATCTGTAGCCATCAAAGGCTTGCTAACACTGTGCCACAGATTTAAACAGACTTAACCAGTCAGTCACTGTCTCAGCTGGGGAACTACAGGCCTCCTTACTGCGATGGAGCCTTAGTGCACGTTAGAGAGCAGAGCAGAATGCATGCTTATTACAGACAGGCTGGCTACAGAAGCGTCTGTGCTGTTGCACGGTTCCTTCTCCTAAATTGATCAATCAGAAGAACCTGCTGAGAAACAGGCCTGCATTATTAAGCTAAAGTGCCTCTGCGTGGGAATGAGTGGGCCCCCGCTGTGCTGAAGCCTGGCTGCACATTACAATCACCTGGGGAGCCTTGTACTTAAAACCCTGATGCTTGGGCTTCACCAGTGACCAATGAAATCATATTGTGGGAGGGAGGACAGTGGTGAGAAGGGGGGAGAGCAGGAGCATGGTGGTCATTCCAGTTGCCCAGGTGATTCCAGCTGACAGGGTTGAGAATTAATGCACCGAGTTAGTGACTTCATGGTAATGGGAAATGGGAACCACTCTCTTATTTCTATTAGCTGTCACTTAGCCTTTGTTTCTGTACCCAGGAATGCTTTAGGTAGGAAAGACTTTGTTGTCCTTTATTAACCTACTTAGCTCAGTCTGGTTTGTGGAAACCGTCTGTGCAATTCCTGGGAAGTTTCTGTAACCTCTTCCCTAAATACAAGCTTTAGACTAGCATTTAGTGACTCCATGCTGAAATATAACAGAACCTGTATATGCTTTTTTCTGAACAGCTCCTAACCTGTAGTGCAGGGATTGTTACCAGCACAAGAAAGCCTGAGTACATTTCCCTTTAGCAAAATATTTTTTATCGTTACCGAGACTGTCTTTCCAAAACTATCTCCCAGAATTCTGCCATCTCTTTTACTTTTTTCTCAATCCATGATTTGCTTTTTGTATTTTCAAATTATTACTAAAAAACACTTTCATTGTTTAAACTGCAACCATTTCTAACTTGCTATTTTTATTCAAGGTTTGTCTTCAACACTAATGTTAGTTTGTATATGTCTATTAGCATATTTATTGATGTAAATAATTGGAATTTGATCATCTGATCATCAGCTTAAATTTCACTTCCATGTTAAGTTGTATAATAAGATAGTTACTTTGTAGAAGGTTATATATGTTTGTGAAATCTGCCTTTATTACAATTTAGACACATGTGTCTTTTCTCCTCTTGTTTCTTTTTAGAATGGGCAGCAGCTATATAGGCACATATATTTGGGCTGTAAAGAGGAAGACAATGTTCAGAAAAACTATGAGCTACTTTATACTTCTCTTGCTCTTATAACTATTGAACTGGCCAATGAAGAAGTGGTTATTGATCTTATTCGATTGGCTATTGCTTTACAGGTACGCTTTCATAACCTTTCACAGAAGAAAATATTTTTTATGAAGCAGACACAATGGTGTTAAAGTGTTATTGCCTTTATCCAAGGACATGAATTTTCAAAGGAAGATATCTAGTTGTAAATCTGAAATAGTCAATATTATGATCACGTTCATTTATTCTTTCCATGGATGTTGAATGAGCATTGACTGTGTGCTAAATATCCTTCAAGGCCATGGGGATACTGTGATGAAAAAGACAAATATAGCTCCTGTACTTATACTTCCAGTCCAGTGGCGAAGAAAGTCATTAAATAATAATTACATATACAGTTGTTTGATTGAGTTGCGTGTTATATAACAGAAGGACAGTTGGCTATGGCAATATATGTATGTATGCATATTAATATATGAGAACAGGAAAGGCTTTCCTAAGGAAGAGACATTTAAGTTGAAAGATTTAACTGTGGTAAATGGGCATTTATTCTCCTTTCAGAATTCTTTTATAAAATAACTTATGATAAGATGACATTTTTGTTAGCATTGCTAACTCCTTGCAGTTTCCCAGTGTAATCACAGAGAAAATGCTAATAGAACATAAGAACTTGATCTGTTGGATATGTTTGTTTCTCATTAAAGGACAGTGCGATTATCAATGAGGATAATTTGCCAATGTTCCATCGTTGTGGAATCATGGCACTGGTTGCAGCATACCTCAACTTTGTAAGTCAGATGATAGCTGTCCCTGCATTTTGCCAGCATGTTAGCAAGGTAATGTATTTAGAAAAGCCCTTAAGCTTGAATTTTGAACAAAAATGGTTAATTATCTTCCAGCAATGATTATTGTTGACTTTGATGATTATGTATCAAATTAAGATAATTCTGTGAAAATACATAGCCACTGAATTAAAACTACAGCTAAAATTATAGGTAGTGTTTTTATATTATATTTTCTTAGATGTCTGTTTTATTAGAATTTTTAATGTAGTGGTTGAATAGAATATATGGTTGTCTTCTAGAATATGTCATGTGATTTATTCTATAATTTTTTCTCTTTGAGCCATTATGAATCTTAATATCTAAATTTTCTTAAATTATACTATTTTTGTTTACATTAATATACTTGAGGCAGATCTCAGAATTTGAATATGTTCTCTGTTTTTCAACTATATTTAACTTTTTCCAGCAATAACTCTTAAATAGTTACTTGTATGATTTAAAAGACATTTTAGAGCCCCTAAGTTAGCTGACAGAAAAAGTCTACTTTTAAAGATATCTGTAAGGGAGAACCTCATTTTTATTAAATTGGAAGCGCATCTTTAGCCCTTAACTAAAATATAGGTTTAGTACATCCTAAGAAATAAAACTCATTCATTCATTAAATAACTATTCGAGTGAATATCTGATGCCCACCAATAGAGATATAAATATTATAAAAGCAGGGTACCCCCTTTAAGTTGCTCACAGTTCAGTAGAGGATCCAGACCTCACAAGTGGGTTGAGACCTTGTGCACGGGCTACAATACAAAAGATAGCACAGAAGATGGAGGATGGTGATTTGTAAAGGGATTTCTGGAGTAGTGCATTTGAGAAAATATGCATTCTTATTTCTTCATAGTAGATTTACTCAAAGGTATCATCATTTTTTAATTTATATATTTTTTGTCATGATTTTATCTGCTATATTTAAAAATAATAAATATGAAAATAAAATAAACTTTGCATTTGGGCTCTAACCTTAGCTTAAATTCAAAAATAAAGTAATGGTATTTATTATAAATGTTTTAAAAGGTTGTTTTTTTTTTTTTAAGTTTTACAAATTTTCATAGGAAGGGCCTGAGAGGTGAGGATTTTGATGTCTGTTTTCTTTTGTTTTTGGATATTTTTCAGGTTATTGAAATTCGAACTATGGAAGCCCCTTATTTTCTACCAGAGCATATTTTCAGAGATAAGTGCATGTATGTTAATTCTTTATATGTTAGAAGGGGCACTGACTTGAGAAACCAATCAATAATAAAGGAGTAAATTGTTATTGTAATAATTTTCTTGTGCTTTATACTAATTATTGTTTTGTGTTTTTGTCATTTAATTCCTTTAACTTTTTCCCTTGCTGTAAAAGTTCTCACACATTATAAATGTTGACTCATAGACACATGGAGTAAATCTTGAAAAAAATTTTAAAAAGAAAAAAATATTTATTCGGTTTTTTAAATATGGGATATGTCTCTTAAATATAGCATTTTTTATGTTCTCATATGTAAATGAACTCCTTTAAGAGAAAACAATATCCTGTTGAAGACTTTTAATAATATGTAATAATACTCATAAAATTGTAGGACAAAGTTGTATTAAGAAAAATAGATGTTATACCTTGCATTCTTCTTTGCTCTTCAAAGGAAAAAAATATATATGAAGAGTACTTCATTCAAATTTTCGAGCTCAAAAAAGTTTATATTGAAAGCGTCTGTGTAAGAAAATAAGCAGTTTGAAAAGAAAATTTTATTTTGTTGGGCAAGTACTTCCTAACAAAAAGCTGGCAAATGTGGTTTTCATTAAAAATCAGTGAGAGCTACATTTTTATTTTCATTTTTAATTAGCATAAAAAAACCCTAAATTTAGTGCTCATCATCATTTAATGTGTAAATGTCAAGAGGAATTTAAGGCCGAATTTACTATTGGAACATACCTGGAGGAGAATCACAGCAGAATGTGGGACCACCTACCTACCTTGTGTTTTTAAAGAGCTCAAATTAGTCACCTAAAATATACTGATTTTTCTGTTATTAACTGCAGTTGAAGTTGTGTGTATATTTAGAATGTTGAGGCCTTTGTTCCAGAATGCTTTGCATATTTACTTATTTTTAATGTAAGTAATATTGAATGATCATTGTTTTGATCAACTTGACAGGCTTCCAAAATCTTTAGAGAAGCATGAAAAAAATTTGTACTTTCTGACCAACAAGATTGCAGAGTCACTAGGTGGAAGTGGATATAGTGTTGAGAGATTGTCAGTACCATACGTACCACAAGTGACAGGTAAGAGGAGGATACTTAGAACTCTGACTCTGGTGCTTGCTTATACTTCAGTAATACTTCTATTACCCAGTTACCAATGAAAATTAATTCTGGTGTGTATAGTTATAATAGCACAGCCTTTGTCAAAGTCTTAAAAGTGTTTATACTTCTATTTTTAAATTTTGCTCTTGACAACCTCTAGTAAATCTCTGAAGACATAATAGATTTTACGATAAACAAATCAAGTCCTACAGTGTTTATTATTATTATACTTAATATTATATTAATGTATCATTTTACTTAGTATTATACTTTAAACAAAGAAGCAATGTGAGATCTTTTCTCACTAAACAATATTATATTTAACTTGTGGAAATTGCTGAAAATTGTTTAGTGATGATTAAGCTTAATGAATTAGGCGACTTTTGTCATTTGAAAGAGTGTAGACTGTTTGCTGTATAAAGAAACCTGCAAACTTTTTAAGTTAGAGATATTTTTTTTCCTCTGTGACCTATATATTTCCTCCTGTTCTTTCTGTTGCTTAAAATAATCTGTTGTGTTTGAAGACAAAACTGCATGGTGACACATTCAATTTTTACTTTAAAAGCTAAAACCAAAGAATTTCTGTCTTATACTCTCATTTTCACTTAATGGTTATATACATATTAAATTTGGTAAGAGAACTATAGTTCTTACTTTGGGGATACTCTGCTCTACAAGAGAACCATTTGATTTCACTTAGTTTTCTGGATTGGTCACTAAAAAATAGCACAATCTTTGTAAATAGCTACCTTTTTTATAACATGAATCAAAAATATATACAGTTATTACAATGAGAGTTCATAACAGTAGGGGATGGAAATGAAGGCTTTTGCATTTTCTTTTTACTTTTATATTATCAAAGATTCCATTCTTCAGGAATTCCCTGAGGAAATAAAAATGCTAATACTAAAAGGCTGGTAGAACTTTGTAATTTAAACGTTTTTTTTATAAGAAATTTAAAATATTTCACTTTTATAATTTGGATTTAGCTCTCTTTTCTTCAGGCAAAAAACCTCATAAACCCAGGCACAAGTACAAAGGTAAATCCAACTGTCAGTTTGGACTGCCCTTTCCCTCACTGTCCTCTAGGAAAATAGCTTAATATAATGACCCTTTTAGAGAATGGAGCCAGTGGCCTGTATGTGTTATATAGTTATAAGTTTAGTTATTATTTTGCTCTGTCTTCCTTATAGCCATAGTTTATTTTACCTTTCTGTTTTTCCTTTTACCTTGTTCCTTTTAACGATTTTGTAATGAAAGCTCTGGTACGTTGTTTTTTTTTTAACAGGTAGTTTGTTCTTCCCCAATTCCTCTCACTCCTAATAAAGATGCATTCTCTCTGTAATGCCTCTATCATTGATTGGAAGAATTCTGAATATTTTAGTGTATACCTAATTATATAACTGCATAGACATCTCTAATTAGAATAAAATTGTTCTGATTTATAAAGACTTTGGTGGTTTAGAACTAGTCTATGGCATGTGTATCCTACCTTAATGGAGAAGCAGTCAGAAGAAACAGTGATATTTTAATCACTGTTTAATCAGTTGGTTATTAAATTTTCTCTTACTATATAACCATAGATATTTGTTTTAAAAATTACAGAGATTTAAGAACAATTATCCAAAAAAGCAAAATATATTTAGTTTGTTGTGTATCATACAATACCCATCATCATCATCACAATAGTAGCTGCCATTTAGCACTGTGTGCTAGGCACTCTGATAAGCATGTTGTGTTCATTTTCTTACTTAATCCTTATAATAGTTTGGTGAGGGAGGTAGCATTATCTTCGTTTACGACTGAGGATAGTGAGGCTGAAATTAAATAAAATGATTAGATGAGACCACCAGAATTAACTGCCTCTCCAATTAGGTTCCTAATAAATTACTTGATTTTGCTAACTATATTTGAGGGGCTCAAAGATTGTTCAGGCATCTGGAATGATTCAGATTGATATTTTTTCATTTATTTCACAAACCATTACTGAGTGCCTACTATATGTCAGGCACTGTTAATGACTTTTGGAGGGTAGAAAAATGTTAAGATGCATTCCCTATGCTCAAGGATTAAAATCCAGTGGGGAAGACAGATGAATGATTGAAACACAATGGTAACTAGATCTAGAAAAAGAATAATGATCTGCCTAAAGTTTATTGAACTACTGGTGTCTAACATAATAAGTGATCAGTAAATGTTAGCTGATCATTGCATTTTACTTTTATCTCCAATCAAGCTAGAATTTGAGTGAATGGTGTATGTCTAGGCATGTGCTAAGTGCTACTCTATGTGGGGGGGAGTTACAGTAATACCCCTCAGCTGGATCATTCAGAGGTACCGGTGGCTTCAGTAAACTTACACAGTTATCGAAGTATTTAATGAGCACCTTCTGTGTGCTAGCTCCTGTGCAGAGGCAAGAATCAACAAGACAGGTAGGGTACCTGCTTTCACAAAGCTTTCAGTCTCTCAGCTGGGTTCTTTATCTCAACCACAAAACACAGGTTGTTTTAAATTACTCTTCTTTCAGTTCTCCCAAGAAGACATTTTACCAGTATTATTCAGATGCATAGGAAAGAAGTTAATTTCATTATATTATTTGTTTCTGAAAAGACAAATAACCAGGCACTTGTAACATACCTTAAAGGCTATAATCAGGAAAGTTTGAGTCCTCCAATAGCATCTAGGAGAGTATTTGATCCAGGTTTGGTGGGGCCAAGGATGTTTTCCAGAGGGAAAAAAGCTCGTAAGCTGAGCCCTGAAGCAACTGCTAGGCGAGTGCACCGTTGCATACAGACGTTAACAGCATGTGTGAAGGAGTGAGGCAGGCCAGACCATGATTTCCTCTGGGATTAGACTTGTGGGAATGGTGTGAGGAATTAGAAAGCAGGGTGAAGTAGTTTGAACTTTATTATGAAAGCAGTGGGGAGGCAGTGAATGCTTTTGATCAGGGATAACATTAGAGTTGCATTTTAGAAATACTACTCTGGTTGTAGTTTAGCAAACTAGAGACGGGGTGACCATTTAGAAGGTTTTTTAGAAATCCCAGGAGAGATGACAGTGGAGTACTAAAGAGGTATCGGTGAAAACACGGGAAAGTAGGTAGATTCCATAAAAATTTACAAGAAGGAGTCTATAGACAGTTATTGGTATGGGAAGAGACAAGGAGAAGGCCACGGACTTTGTTTAGGTTTCTGGCTTGGGCACTTGAGTGGTTGGTGCAAAACTGAGAGGAAGAGCAGAGTCTACTTGCCACTTCATTTGTTTTGTTTTGGTTTTAAGGAGGGCTGGGTGATACGAATGGGTTTAAGTGAAGAAGGAAAGAAGTATATATTTCAGCTGAAACTATAAGTAGTTTTGCATCTGGGCTGACAGAAAGATGGAGTATTTTTTAACAAAAATGAATAGGAAAGAATGGCTAGTTTTGGAGATCAGTCTCTTGTTGAGTATCTTTGACCATGAACCATCCAAGTAAAGTACCCTGTAGGCAGTTAGGAGTCAGAGTTGGGTTTTATATGAGAGCTGAGAGATTGTCATGAGAATTTTGAAATGAGCAGCATGGGGGATTTTGCTAAAGCCTCAGGGAGAGTGACTCTCAAAATGAAGATCTGAGGAGAAAGAGGATAGAATTGCTTTAAAGAATTCTCTTTTCCTTAGGGAGGGTATCTTGGGAAGGAGTTTAGAGCTAAAAGCCAAAAGTCTCAACTAGAATGTAAAAGGAGAGTAAGGTAGTGCTGTCATGTGGGTGCTAGGAGGTTGGTAAGTGGAAGGCAGGTAGAGGGGAGAAGCTTCAGAGAGGGGAAGGGTAACTTATCACAGATTGCTGAAGCTTCAAGGACATTGAGAATTATTAAGGCCTTTCTTTGAATTTTCTTAGAAGGTGATTATTGCTAGCCTGTGAGATAATAGTTTTGCAGGTGAGCTAAACGGGAATAGCAACATACATACATATAATTTTTCATTGTGCTGTTTATTCTGTTTTTGCTATTTTTCTTGGGGATAAATGGAGGCACTAGTATAGCCAGTCTTTGAAACACATGGTGACAAAAGACAGAGAGTGTGTCCTTTTGTACTAAACTCATAAGTTCATTTATTAATATCAATAAAAATCCAGCTATTTGCACATTTTCTCCAAACCAACCATTTGTTGCCATTGAAAACCATCTGTATGTAGGTAAACCAGTATACTTTGAAAAAGATAGTGACAGTAGTTGATTTTCCTCTGAGCCAGGAAACACAAACACTTGCATTTACGTTGGCTTGGAGTCAGAAGTTTGTTACAAATTGGCTCTGCCCAAGCTGCGTGGCCTTGGGCATGCCCCTTAATCTTTCAGTGACCCCTTGTTCTCCCACGGAAAGCAAGGGCCATAGCTCCTCAGCCGTTTAGCTCAGATGAAATATATACGTGAAAGCACTTTAAAAACTTAAAAATCTTGTATGAATATAAGAATGATATTTGTATTCATTTTAGTGTCCTAATCTTCTAATTAGCTTTTTGAATTGTGTTGATTTGTCCTGTTGATTAAAAGCATTTATAACACATGATGCCTTAATCTGCTTTATCAAAACTTCCGTTGTTTTCCAACTAATTCCTTCTCATAAAAATATTTTCACAGATGTATCCTACCTCTCCTTTCTGGAGGGGATAGTGGTAGAGGTTCTGTTTTAAAATTTGTTCAAGAAATAAAGATTTTCTTTTGTATTACTCTGATTTTTTTTTTGTTCCATAGTAAAATGAGTTTTGGTTTGTTTTTGTTCTATAAATATGCATTAGCATTCTGTATAATTTTATAGTTTTTATAGGACCAAAACAGTATATCTATATGAGTAGCATCTGCATCATACTGTGACATTTTGAATTTTGTGTATGGATAAATTACCTTGAAGTTTCTTTGTGTCTCAGTTAGCTTTTTAACTAAATCTGGGTGGTATAGTAACCCCTAATACATTTATGTTTATTATATACAATTAAGTCAGTTCCTGTATCTTATTTTCTCTAGATAGCCATATAAAATTTATGTTGGTAGTCAGTTAATGTAACTCTGTGCCATACTTGTGTTCAGACTGTTTTCTCTATTTTTGGCCATCTGAATGTAGTTCCATATGTTATATACAGATATATCAGGTGGCAGCAAAATATCACTGAAGGAATGTAGGCATAGCTCTAGTGCTGGCCTTAATTTAGAAGTATTGCTTCTAAAATTCAGGTCTTTGTGTATAGTTAAAAACAAAAAGGAAAATATGATGATTACCATTGTGAACAGCAGACATACGAAGCAGAGAGGTACAAGGGATGGGAAAATGGAAAAGGCAAGGTTAGTTGTCTGAACTATCTCAACCCAACTTGAGGAAGAGAAGCAAGGGTCTCGCCAAGGGGTACATCTGAGACATCTGAGATGGTGATGAACCACCAGGACAGTGCAACCCACAGAGGAAAAGCAGATCAGGAACAGCTCTCGATGGCCTTTGAGAACAGGGACGTTATCTTCTGGAAGCTCTACTTTAGAAACTTTAATTTGCTGTAGACGTACAAGATGCCTGACTATAGTCATACCTGGGCTTTTTTGCAGTCACTTAAGCAAGTGTTTATGTAGGTGAGAAGAAGAAAAAGCTCTGAGACTGTAGTGGTAGAGATTCCCATTGAATTTTATTTTCTTTCCTTTTACAATTTCTAATTATTTTTCTTCTTAAATCTCTGCCCACTGTATTTTTTTTCTGTTCTCAGTGATTTCACTACTCAGTGATCTCTTTTCTGTCCTCATACTTCTTTTTCCTTTTTTATTTTTATCTTAGGCTTAATTTTGATTCTTTTTCTGCAAGCTATCAGCCTTCACAAATTAACCCAGAAATTCTTTTATAGGGCCCTTTGTGAGAAGCAGGGTATAATTTATTCCTCATTTTGAGTTCTAGTGAGACCTTGAAAGTTAACCTGCTCAGATACTAAAAGCAAGTCAGCAGGGATGAATGACCAAATACTACCTTGTAGCAGTTCCATTGATATCTTTATGTTTGGTAGTTCCTATCAAAGCATACGATCATGAAGGAAAGACAGAAAAAGGACAGGATCTATGTTAACTCAGCAGTAGCCACAAGACATATTTCCATCCTGAAAACTAGTAAAACAGTAGGCTATGGTTCTGTACCTCCAGCCTTCCTGCAGTAGAACCTGAGTGACTGCTGTGTGGTAGATGCAAACCCAACGTCTGTCACTGAATTCTGTATGTACATGGTTGGGGAGATAAGACATCAATTTGCACGACTATAGTAGGAGGGCCAATAAATGATTGAAGGGTGATACGAGGGAAGTTCAGTCACAACTGATAGTAAACTTTTGTAGCTCAGAAGAAAGAGGGACAAGTAGAAATAATTGAAGTAATATTAACATGTGATGTTCAACTAGGCCTTGAAAGTTAAGAATCTCTGTAGCGGGGAGGACGGTAAAGGACAGGTAATGAAGCATTTGCAGAAGGCAGATATCCCACAGCACGTTCGGTGATAAGAGGCATCTTTGACTTTAGTACTAGATTAAATAGGGAGCAGTTGTAGTTACTGTTGGTAAGATCTGATTAGAGAGCCCAGAATGCCTTTTTAATTGGTAAGCAGTGGGGGAGCATTGCTTGGGGGCTTATGTGGTTAGTGTTTTAAGACATTTACTTAACACGATTACATTAATACATACAGGGAAAATTGTAGAAAGGTCTGCCATCAGTCGGGATGGACTGGGTTAGTGGTTCTCAGCTGAGGGTGATTTTTCTCATGGCAGGGAACATTTGTCAATCTTGGAGACATTTTTACTTGTCACAATTGGGACAGGGAGAGATGGGATCGGCCTACTGGCATCCAGTGAGTAGAAGGTGGGAATGCTCCTAAACATTTACCAATGCATGGGACAGCTCCCCACAACAAGAATTACCTGGCCCAAAATATCCAGAGTGTCAAGGTTGAGAAACCCCAGGTAGGTTATGCTGTGGTAACAAATAATCCCAGATTCTTAGTGGTTTAAAGAATAAAGATTTATTAATTGCTGAGACTAACTGTGCATACCTTCATATCATCCATATTCTGGAATCCAAGCTGATGGAGCTGCTACTGTCTGGAGCATTGCTCATACTTTGTTGGCTAGGACTAGTTATAGAGCCCCTCCTAATCACAGAGAGAACAGAAATGGCAACCTTACCATAGTCTCAGAAAGGGGGCCAACTGCAATTTTGAATGAACAGCATTAATTGCTATCATGGAAGGCGCCTTGGAGCAGAGGTATAGTCAAATCAGTAAAAGGGAAACTAGTTTCTTGATGGGTTGTTTTATTTCTTCATTCTTTACCTTTTCAGTAAAATAAAATCACAGTAGACACAAAATGGGATTAGAAAGATAGGGGTGTTGCCAGATGATGTTAGGCTAAGATTCTAGACCCGAGCTTCCCCACTGTTTTGGGGAGCATTACAGGTGTGTCTGAGTACTGTTCTCCTTAGCTCTTCAGGTAGCTGGGCAAGGCCTGGGGCAACCTGAGCCTGCAATATGAGCAGCATCTTCCCTTTATCTTCATGTGCCATACATGTTTTATAATTTTATATGTGCAATGATGAGAAAAACTTTGGGAAGTTCTGTGTTAATCAGGGGGCTGCATTTGTTTAAAAATTATAATTAGAACTGAAAATGATTTAGAAACAGCTACTGGCATTATAGAAGGGAAAAACATATTAGAAAGACCAGTTTGAAAGCTATCTTATAAGTTTAGGTAAGAAAAGATGAGAGTTTTGAATGATGGGACTCTTAAAATGAATGGGACAGTGTGGACATACATATGGCTTAGCCAGGCCTGGTGGCATGCACCTGTAGTCCTAGCTACTTTGGACGCTAAGGCAGGAGGATCGCTTGAGCCCAGGAGTGTGAGGTTGCAGTGAGCTACAGTGATGCCACTGCGCTCTAGCCAGGGCAACAGAGAGAGACTCTGTCTCCAAAGAAATAATAATAATAATGGATTGATAGGAAGCTAGAAATGTTGAACTGGATCTTAGAAGAGAAAATGAGGTGCTAGAATCCTGCTCCTGGTCAGTCACACAAGTGTTTTTAGAGTGCCTACATGGTGCCAGTTGCAGCCCCAGTATTACTTGGGAAATCTCTGGGAGATTTGGAAGATCAGGGATGGGAGTAGAACAGGAGCCAGCTTGGCATCATTGTCACCCTTTTTAAATTTTATTCTGCATCACAGAGGAAAAATCGAGAACTGTGTTTTCTAGAATCCTCTCCATGTGGTTCTCAGAGACATAAAATGAAAAGCACTCACATAGAATTTTGAAAATAGAAGAGGAGAAGCTATTATCCTTCAAAGACTGGTATAGGCATCCACATGGGCAGACAGCAAACTGGAAGCTTCTCGGAGCTTCTTGAGAATGACCTATCTCTGTGCTGAAGGAGAACGTGTTATGGCTCGCCACCTTTGACTCACTCAGCTCTCCAAAGTTTGAATAAGCCTCTAATTCTTTGTATTGGAATACATAAAGTGTCTTCCTTTTTCCTGATGTTACCACGTTTATTAGATGTTCTCATGGTACCCTGTGCTTTCACCATCATCCTTTATTATTTAGTTTTTTTGTTTGTTTTTCCTGTCTTCCCTGTGAGACTATGAGCTTCATGAGGGTATGGACTATGTATTCAGCAGACTGTCCCTTAAATCTAACATGGTCTCTAATCACTTAATAGATTTGTTGAATATTAAATGCTAAAGTAGAAAAGTGGAAGTAGAAAAGAATATATGGAAGGACATTTTAATCAACAAATTTAGATTTCTATGAAGTGGTTAAGCAGAAAATGGGCTAGGAATAGCGATTGAATTTAGTGATTTGGAGGACAGTAGAATTTTATGAGACAGTGGTATCACAAGAGTGGTTATAATCGCAGGGCTTCAGAAGACTTGGTGGTGAAATATCAGAGCCATTGGTTCAGACTATGCAAACAAGTTTGCCAAAAAGGCAGAAAAGTAGATTAGTTAGATCATTAAGGTAACGAGAAAGGTTTTCCGGACAGGTGATCAAATTATGAAGCAAAAGAGTGAAAGGCATTGGAGATGAGTGACTGGAAAGATGATGGAGAAGGAGATTATTAATTGAAGCAACAAATTATTTCAATCCACAAAATTTAAAACACTGTGAACACTTTTAGACGTTGGTTCCCAAACTACCATCCTAGAACCAGAGTTAATTAATAGCTATCACTGATTATGGAAGTATTATAGATTATGAGAGCAATATTGTAAGCTTTCAGTTAGGCTGTGTATAGCCAGTTTAGATTATGTATTTCCTCCTTTTGGTGTTGAATTTTTTTTATTAAACTATTAGGTAGTGGTCATTGATGTTGATATTCTAAATGCCCCTTTTAGAAAAGTAAGAAGCTGATAACTTTATTTCAGTTTACCCCATCAATTTCATTTTTTAATCTGCTTCATGAAGTGTAAAAATCTGAGAACACACTGCTTTATATATTTAGAATGAGCAAAAAAGACAAACTGCCTTAATTTTCAGAATATTTTTGAAATCTGAAATAAGTAGAGTTTATAAATGAAAATTCACATAACATTTCTAACAAATAATGGGGGGAAACAATTTTTATTTCAGATGAAGATCGACTTTCTAGAAGAAAAAGTATTGTGGACACCGTATCCATTCAGGTGGATATTTTATCCAACAGCGTTCCTTCCGATGATGTGGTAAGTTGCTGAAAGTTTATGGTAGAGTACTGTCTTGAGATACATACATACCATTTAAAAGAAGGTTTTGCCTTGCACACTTTAAAACAGGAGAAAGTACAGCTCTCCATTATCCTTAAATCAAGTAAATTGTTAGTAGAAATTAATCTGATTTAACCTTGAATTTATTCATAATTTATTTTACTGAACACATTTCAGCTGTTTATAAAGATACTGAAAACGTGTTATAATATTGTCAGATTTCACACTGTAAATTCAGTGTACTAAAAGGAACTGTAACTAAGATTTTCTTTTGTAAAAAATGTTACACAAGAGACCTGTCATGTCTCACAGGCCCTCTAGATCCCGTTTATTTTTAAAAATTTATGAAACATAAATTATAGGAATAATGGAATTATAAACCCACCTGTGAAATCAACTGCTCACAAGTTTCAAAACTTCATCTATGGAAAAATTTTTTATCATTTTGAATAGTAAATATAATGAACTGGATGTAGCTTACACTGTGTCACATCATAGATTTAATGCTGTCCTCTTGTTTCGATAGAGCGCAAGAGTGTGCCCTCCTGAGTGACAGGGAGAAAAAGCAGCCAGTATTCTCTAGGACTTATCCCACACAAATCACCAAAGAATTTTTTGACAGTCAAGTAAAAATGCCAAAATGCCAGCATGTCAAGTCAGCCTCCACCCTGTAGTTTATCTGTTTTTGCCTTCCTAGGTATTATTTCTCACTGGTGCAGTATAAATAATTAAAAGAATATGCACATGAAAAAGGGGAAAGGAAGTCATCTGAATTTATGCTTTCTCAGCCTTCTTTCTTCTCCCACCTTCCAATTTGTCTTCAGGTATTAAAACTATTTGGTGGCCAGGGTACAGCCAACTTACTTATAGTTTCTATGCCATTCAACTCCCCATTATGTAGGATTAATGAGTTTTATTAAGAAATTAGCAGAGCATCAAGAGTAGTTGAAGAGACAGCACTCATTTGGAAACTTAGGGCATTAAGTCTGGTTTAAAGTGTCTTAAATCTTTCTTCAATTCGCCTCTTTCTTCAAAGCCATTTTAATTTATACCCTTCTTACTAGTAAGAAGAGTGTTTTGCTAGTTCTGTCTTTTAATGATTATGAATATGCCGTTACCTTTTAAAGGAAGAAATTCATCCAAAGCCTTAGTTTATAGACTTAATTTTGTCAAGAGTGCAGTGTATGTTTTTGTCTGGTATTTTCTCCTTTGTTAGCTGTTTTTATTTCTTTTAAAATATATATATAGCACTTGAAACTACTGCAAAGGATCAGTCTATTTTGATAAAATGACCTGAAAAAACAATTGCATAAAGACTTAATGTAGGTGTAAGAGTCTTGACACAAATTTTACCTTGAAAGCCCATTAATATATTGGTTAACTTTCTAAAGGTCCTGTTGTTTTCTTTTACTGTAAGTCCTAAGTTAAATATACCTCACACTGAACATCTGAAAAGTTAAGTACAGTTTAGTGTCACATTTACTCGAGCACATTTGAGTTTCAAACTCATTTGCCATTGTGGAATCTGCTTTTGTATGTTAGAAATATTTGTTCAAGTACCAGAATAACATTACCTACTAGGCTAAACTAATTAATTTCATAGCATGGACAGGAGAAATTCACTTCAGTTAGGTATTCACCAGTTAATGGTGTAACAAAATATCAAACTATGTGCTCACAATGAATCAGATAAGAAAAATTGCTCATAAAAATTACTTTTATTTTATCAAAATCATGTGAAATTTTACATACATAATCCTGGTTTGTCCATAGATATATTTGCTGTTAAAGCTTGTATCTTAACAAAAAGACAGTCAGAAGGTTGTTTAGATGGAGACCACAGCAAACTTCTATTTTCCCTAGATAGACTCAAATTGTTACTGTAATCTATTGAAGTACCTGGTCCACTTGGTGTATGTCAGTTCTAACATTCACAATTCACACCTTAGCCCACCAAAAATCACTCGGTGAACTCTTTCTTAAAATTGCCATATATAAAAAAAGATGTTTAGATATGTGTATGGTTGATCCTTGAACAACACAGGACTTAGGAGCACTGCTCACCCACTCCCGTGCACAGTCAAAAATCTGCATATAACTTTTGACTCCCACAAAATTTTACTAATAGCCTAGTGTTGACCAGAGAAGCCTTACTGATAACATAGTCAGTTAACATACATTTTGTATGCTATGAGTATTGCATACTGTCTTCTCTCAATAAAGTAAGCTTAGAGAAGAGAAAATGTTATTAAGAAAATCATAAAGAAGAGAAA
>CAUYRT010017472.1:0-40349 GCA_963574885.1 Lepilemur ruficaudatus | reverse complement strand
CAATACGAGAAAGGAATTTCTCTAAAACTGATTTATGTGATTAACTGTACACCTCGGTAAATTCACTGAAAATCATTTAATTGTACACTTAAAATGGAGTAAATGCATGATATGTAAAGTATACTTCAATAAAGGAAAAAAAAAAAGAAAAGTATATTAGCAGGGAAAGTTTACACTAGATAAGGTAATTAGGAAAGGCTTCAGTGGGAAGATAATATGTAACTGAGGCCTGAAGATAGGGCCAAGAACATATGATGTGTATGTGACAAAACATACGGAGTTGTTGACAAGATCAAGGGACAGAGAGGTTGCTGATCCATTAAAAGCCCAAAAGTTTTGACTGAAGATTGGAGAAGGTGAAGTCTATAAAATGAGGATATTAATAATCTTAGGTAATTTCATATTTTTCTGGGTATCTTTAACAAGTTCAGTTCCATAAGAACTTACAAATCTACCAATTCTACATAACTTAATGCTCATTTTTGGCTGGGTTTTACCTGAAGTGATCGATTGTTCATGGTAAGGTTTTCTACCTTGTAACTTGTAATAGGATTGAATTTCTACCATGTCTCGGTTCTTATTATGTGTCAGGTTCTGAGATAAACTCCATATTCTATTATTTGATATTTATAATAAAGCTTACATAGGATCCCCCCCATTTTAGTTTAGAGTTGAGAAAAGTAAGGATCATAGAAGTTAAACAAAAATGATTATTTAAGAGTCTATGGCATATATTCTTTTCAGTTCACAAGCATCATGAACATTTGACAGTTCTCCTCCCCACATTCTACCTCCATCTGTCCCAAACCTCTGGATTTCTGGTCTTTATAGGTCGCTAGAATTAGTTACTAGAGAAAGATTTCTGGTATCTAATTTTCAAAGTTGTAGGGAACTGGGGATTCACACCAAGTAACAAAAAGTAACGCTAGCTCAGAGAAAGGTTTTTTTTAAATATAAAAATGAATATGTATTAAGCTCCCCTCTATATTGTACTATCATTGTCTATCACCTCTAAATTCAATTTATTTTCTATCACCATAACGATCTAAATCTCACCATAAAAATATAAATTTTACAATAAGAAATAGGCACAGATATACTGGCATAGAGGAGGAAAAATGAATGCATCTTCAATAATTGAAACAAATGCCATCTATTCCACAAATTTCATCTAAAAGTGGTATTCTCTTAACATTGTTTGTACCTCTCTTAGGATATTTGTTGATATTTTTGCATTTGTCTAAAATTTCACATTTGATTATTTGGGGACATAATCAAATAGTTTTTCTTTGTATCCATGGCAACTCTATAGGCACATTTAATATGCAGTGAGAAGTAGTATAACATTGTGGCTAAGGTTATTGACTTTGCAACCCATTTGCCTGATTTTAAATACTAATTCTACCGTATAATAGTTTTATTGCCTTGACCAAGTAGCTGTAATTCAGTTTCCTTATGTGTAAATTAAATCTGATAATATTGTTTCAAAAATTATATGTTAATGTCTATAAAGAACATATACGATCCATTCAATGCCATACATACAATGTTATGTAACTATTATTAATATAATTAACACACTAAAATATTATTAGATATTATTGGATATTATACAACTTGTATGTTAAATTAAATTATACTAACATATATAGAGACACAAGTTTTTTAAATATATCATAATTATCATACTAAAAAGTATATAGGTCAGGTTCACTTGGCAGAGTAGGGCAATAGCTGCCTGGCATTATTATCATTCCTTTTAATTGTCTACTCAGGGAAACCTAGAAAAAGTTACAAAGTAGTAGATATAAAATATGGAATGAAATAGCCTTTGGTTTAATTTTAATTAATTTTTAAAATTGCATTGCTATGTTCTAGCCTTAAAGCATTAGAATATATAGTTCTTAAAATTGTATTATTTAAACAGAATCAAAATTATAAATTGCCCAGGGATATATGTAACAAAGTACTTCTATAATATTCATACAGAAAATTTTTGAAAAATATAGAGAAGATCTAAATAAGTAGAATGATAACCATGCCAATAGATAGGAAGAGTCATTTTGGTAATGTGGTCATTTCTCTTCCAAAATGATCTATAAAATTTTGGACAAATTCGATCAAAATGCTAACAGGATTTTTAATGAAACTTGAAATGTTGATTCTAAAATGTGTAAGGAAGAACAGAAGAGCAAGAATAACTAATCATGTTTTGAAGAAGCACAAGCTTACAGTATGTTTTATTTTTATCAGATAGCTAGACATATTTTCAATGTACAGTAATGAGGAAATGTGGTATGACACAAGGATGGATAGATAAGCCAATGGAACACACTTGAGAACCCTTAAAAGACGGACATCTATATTGCAGGTAACAGGAAAAATCATAATACTGTCACAAATTGGTACAAGAACAATTGGTTATCCACGTAAAAATAAGCATCAAAATCATTTCCCCAGACACAAAAATTCAGTTATTAGAGCTCAAAGAATGTTTTAAAATCACAAAGTTAGAGCTATCAGGAAAAAATGTAAAAATGTAAAGTAACAACATGACCATAAATATTAGTTATGCATATTTTAAATAACACTAAAATAGCACAAACCTTTTAAAACGTGACATTTTTATATTAAAACATAACAGTTTGTTTTTCAGGGACATCACAAGAGAGCAAAAATCAGTCACTCACTAAAAAGAGATATGTGCACATATTACCAACAAATATTAGTGATCAGAATATATAAACAACTTCTAAAAATCAGTATCAAAAACAAAAAACTGAATAGAAAAATTGGCAAAAGTTAAAAGGATACCATAGACAGAATAGAAAATCCAAATGGAAAATAAACATGTATATTGATGTTTAACTTCATTAGAAACATGAAAATTCAATTACTATTATTAATAAAAAGATCTGATTTCACCTCCATCAGGAACAGAACAGTTCAAAAAAGTTTGACATACCAAATCTTGACAAGGACGTGGAGTAAAAGGAACTTTAATACACTGCTGAGGAAAGTTATACAAATATAATTTTCTGGAATAATTTGACAAATTTTAGTACATTTCACAATGTACATACCCTATGAGTCAATTTCACTCAGATCACTTAAAGACTTTCTAGCATATATACCAAAGTAAAGGCAAAATAATAGTCATAGCAAGAGTGTTTATCTGTAACAAAATGGAAAAAACACACTACATTTTCATCAATGGTGAAACTGAATGAATAGAACTACAAAATAAACTCAAATTAATCTCTGATACATATTGTATTACTGAAAGAAATTTATTGGAAAAACAGTAGTGATAATATACAACAAATGTTTTTGTAAGTATTGGCATAGGTAAGCTGTAGATAGATTCAATACAGATGTGGATGGAAGACAACAAATCAGTTGTTGAATTATTATCTTGGGTGGTGAAATTAATGTTGTTATGGTTTTCTTACATACCACAATCATGTTTTTACAATATCTATTTATTACTTTTATCATAAAAATATTTGTTATAAAATAATTGCCATTTCAGATTTTTCTACTGGTTATATAATATATATGTATATGTATGTGGGTATTAAAAATTATTTAGTGCTATTTTACAGGAATTTTACATATGTTATATCTTTTAATATTGACAACTGCCCATTGGATAGCCTTACTTTAATTAAGATTATAAGAAAAATGCCCATTGTGTCTTATAAATAATAAATTACTGAGCTATAAAATCAGATTTGTTGAGAATATTGAGAACTGAAACAAATATAACCTCCTGCCCCAGTGTTAAGCAAAACTGATAACAAGTAAATCTAACTTAGCCATTAGCTCCAGAACATATTTGCTTCTGGAAGATAATACTGTATTAACCAAAATAGACATATTATTAATACTGGCAGCTTGCTCATTAAGTCTCCTCTCCTCTCTATGCCCACCAATTCAAAGCTAGCATCTCATAAATCAGCCCAAACTGACCCATGACCCATCTTACAATACCACTGTAAAATCACCCAGACTGTTAGTATTCTGCACTCTAATTCCTCCTTTACTTTGGTAGGTTAAATAACGTCACTTTGATTGATCAACAGATTATTTTGGTGTTTTCTGGGAGGAGCTGACAGTTGACAATGCAGAATACCTATACTGTATTTTGTTTCTATACACCTAGTATTTTTCCACTTCCCTCTTGTTTTGAGGTATCTTACAAAATATTTTCTGTGTTGTTGAAACAATATTATTAAATAAATTAATTAAAAATTGTGGTTGATTTTTAGATAAGAAATTATTCCCTAGTCTTCATGCATCAGAAAATTAATCAGTGATAATTATTACAAGTGTTGCAATTTTGCCCTCTCTTGGCAATATCTGCATAGAATATGAGGGCTGAAAATATTATCCATCGTATTAGAAAGTGGTGCTATTGGACAATGAAAAATAATGCTGAAAGTTTTTTTTTTTTTAAATTTAAAGGGGGAATATTTTCTAAGTAACTGGCTTGAAAAATACTCTCTGAAATACATTTAATCAATTTGAACTCATCTAATTTGATTCCTATATTATTTATGTACATTTTGCCGGAGTTTTGCTCATTTTTATATTCTTAATTGGTAACATCTTTCTGTTGATTTGTGCAGAATGCTATATTTGAGGAAAGATGAAAAAAGCTAAATATTTCTCAAATTTTATCACTGAGTAATAACTAATACAGCATTGTGCTAAAAAAATAAATCTTGAGGGTTATTAAAAGGACAGGAGGAGTTGGGAAGGAGCATATTATCCAATGGCTGATCTTTACATTTCACTCTCGGTGATTAACTAAAAGAGATTCTCCAATTTCCAGGAAGCTCATTTCTGTCATATCACCCCCTGATGCTACTCTACAAATCTAATAATTGCAGTATGGATAGGACCCTAATTTTCCATGATTACTAGACAATAAATCTTCCTTAGTAATCATTCCTTATCACAATTTGCACTTAAGAAATCTTCTATACATTTTCACCTGCAACCACATTTTCTGTACCTCTACTCATCCTTAAACCCTTTGCCTATTCTCCTGCAACTCTAAGCCCATAAGCTTTTCAAGGAACCATCCTTCCACATCCCTGCATTTCCGTCAACCACTCAAGCAAATCCTATTTATTCACTTAAATCTCATCTTCCTTAAGATGAAAAAATGTGGTCAGCATTTCCTTGCTTCTAAATGCCACTACTACTTTTTTTCATCTTCTTTTAGATTTTAAGAATTCCCATTATTCCAAAAAGAATAGTATTTTGAGATTATGTTCCCTCACTAAACTATCTTCATCACTTATTATTGGCATCATATGGCTATACAAATGTCTTCCATCAATGTTAGAGGGTAAGTCAAAATACTAATTCTTTGACACATTCATTTCAAGATATAAACTCAAAAAGTATGTCTAATATTTTTGTCTGTAGACTAACTCTATGAGGTTGAACATAAGAAAATTCATCATATTTAATAAATACAAAGACATATGATTTCCATGTTTAGCAATACAAAGTTTCAGAATTCTATTATATTTAAACTAAGAGTGGGAATTGAGTTAGATGTAGAATGATACAAGCTTTAGATTAGAAGTTCATGACCACAGAACTTGTCTATGTAGCCTACATCTGAAATGACACTTGCAGAGTACCATAGGTTTATTTCTGTGTCAGAAATAAATTGGATTGATTTGAAAGATAGATAAAAAACATGGGGGGTCTTAATAGAATTTTCCTCTGCATTTCAGTGAGCAATAAAATATTATTATTTTTTGGCCAAACTGTGGAAAACAGGAAGGATTTTAACAAGTGGAAACATAGAGGGCACATTATTTCAATTGGAGATAAACACATGAAAAAAGGAAAGCATGAGACATGTTTATTTTCACAAAGATTATAAATAGTGAGTAGACACTATGAATAGAAAGTGGTTTAGATCACATTTTGAAACACTCTGGAGAGTTATTTTTTGCTTAATTGGCTCAGGGAATTTTGATCAGAGATGTGTTTTAAGGAGATCAATCTGTAAGTGGAGCTCTAAGGGATGAACTAGAGCAGAAAAAACAACTGTTGTTGTCAAGCCAATCATTAAGCCTCTACAAGAGTCACAGTGAGAGGTACCAAAAAGCTGATTTTGAATGGTGACAAAGAAAAAAAAAAGAAAAGGAAGGACATACAGAAAACCAAATAATTTAACAGCTGGCTGGAAAACAGGAATTAGAAGGGAGAATCTGTGATTTTATTTTTAATTAAAAAATGGAAAGTCATTGAATGAAATTTTTCATGTTTAGGTCATGATTATGACATTTGTTTTGATACACTGCTATTCAAATGTCAGTGTGCTCAACTAAGTAAAAATATTCACACATCAAAAGCATAGTTTGAGCGCTGCCTTATCTAAATGAAGGGTTGCGAGGACCAATTCATGAACAATATCTTGTCAAAGCAAAAGCCAGGCAATCCAGGTCACAAACAAAATGACTTCATTCACTCTAATATTCCATTTCCTAAAATTTATCTACTTTTCTCAACATGAAGCTTTATTTCCTTTTTTTCTATTCTACAATATGCCTTGGATAATGAAAAGGTCTGAGTGGTTTTGAACATTAGCAATTTTCCTTAATCGTTGCTTTAAATACAGCCTTGAATTTAGTTAGCTTCTATCCTTTCTGGACATCTCTAGGTAAACTCACCCTGATATTCCAGCAACAAAACTGAACTTCAGCCTGAATATCTAATTCTGTTCAGCCCCTTATCCTCTCACTTTAGCCCTGGTCTCTGTGAACCTGTATAAGTGGAGAGGAGAAAAGAGTGTAATCAGGCCTGAAATATGAATATACTTGAAATTTGTCTCACAAGAGGAAGAACTGACACTGAGACATAGATCACTATTATGGGGTGAATTGTACTCTCCCCCCAAAATGTGTGTTGAACTTCTAATCCCAGAACCTGTGAATGATATCTTATTTGGAAATAGAGTCATCCCAGAAGTAATCAAGTTAGGATGAGGTCATACTAGTTTAGGGTAGGCCCCAATCCTTTGTAGCAAAAGAGAAATTTAGACACAGACACGCAGGTGATAAATCATGTGAAAATGGAGGCAGGAACTGTAGTGATGTATCCACAAGCCAAGGAATAACAAGGTTTGCTGGCAACTACCAGAAGCTAGGAAGAGGCAAGGAAGGCTTCTTCCTCTAGAGCCTTTAAAGGAAGTGTGGCCCTGCTGACAACTTGATTTCAGACTTTAAGCACTCAAAACTGTGAGGGGAAAAATGTTGTTATAAGTCACCCAATTTGTGGCTTTTTGTTATAGCAGCCATAGGAAACTAATACCACCTCAATGGCATTTGGTATTTTAAAACTTTTCACGTATTGATGACATATTTTCTTGAAGTATTTTGTAAGATCACTGTAAGAAGATTTTTACAGTTTTTTGGATATCCACCATCTTATAATGATGTCTCCATTAATGCAACATGTATTTTCATTCATTGATTTATTTTAACTTGAAGTCACACACACACACATAAACATATTAATACACACACATATACTGTTTTCAAAATTGCATGTTATAATTCTAATACCTTAGGAAATTTCCACCAGGGTCAAGAAATGATATATATGACACTGACATAAGCAGCCACATACTGGGAATGAGATGATGTGACCTTGCAATGGCTCTCCGTTTTCTAGATTTTGCAATATAAAATAGAAGGATAACATATCATTCAAATTCTGAAGGAAAAGATAGATAGATAGAAAATAAGGTGATTGTTTCTGCAAGATAAAATAAAATTTTCTTTTTTGACATAGGTGTAAGTAAAAGATGAGGCAATAGATATTTTAGAAATACTCAATAAAATATCAAAAAGGTGTTGAAAAACTTGCTACATAATCAAATCAACACTGGCAAATACCTTTATTTTATTTGGAGTACAACAGAAAGAGATTAATTTTCTAATAATAACTATATTTGTACTGGGTCATAATTTCGATGCAAATAGTTAAGAATACAAAGTGAATAAGGTAATGTGCTAATACTAAGAATAAAAGAAGAAGGACAAGGCATGAGCCCTGCCTTGATGTGGCTCTGATGTCAGAGATATTTCTGGGTGTAAGGTTGGTAGTTTAAGAGATATACAATCCTGTAAAAAGTCTCAAAGTCAGAAGTATTTCTAAAATTGAGAACAATTATTTACTGATTTGATTTATATCTTCTCTATATATGCAAAACTCTCTCTTGTTATTATGACATTTATAACATATTGTCTGGAATATCATGTTTTGAAATCCATTCCCAAGCCTAAAATCAATATATATTAAGTATATTCATATAAATACAAATAATTCAATGAACATTTATTGTTTAGTGTGTTCTTAGAACATTTCTAGGTGCTTTGAATATAAAAAGGAATAAAACATTATAAAATACTTGTCAACAGACAATAGAAATACACATAATAAGTAAATATATTGCATGGGAACCTTAGGAAGGTTTCATATTCTACGGAAAAATATAGAGTAGAGTGACTGGTATTTTAATGTCTGGAATGACACTGAGTTTTAAAAAAGAATGGCAACATAGTCTTCATTAAGAAAATGACTGTTGAACAAAGTGTCTCTGAGGCACACAACAAGTACTAAATTAGGTAAAAGGAGCTATATTCGGTTTTTGGTTTTTTTAATCTTAAGTAATGAAGAAAGGTTTGGTGACATTTTGCTGTCAACAGTGAGGATGTGAACATGTATTTTGGCAAAGGCTTTGAATATGCATCTGGGGATCACATTTAGACTACAGAATAAAAATATTCAGCACAGTTTGTATTAGAAACACAGAGAATGTATTATTTCACAAGTAATCACATTCCATTTGAGGTGTGTGAATACAGAATTTAATTAAAAAGTATCACAATTAGGTAATCAATAGTCTCTGCCACTGAAGTTATTACCATGCAGAAGACACAGACTTTACCCTTTGGAAGAAATTTTCTCACTACACTGCTTAATTTCATCCATTTTTTTTTTCCTTCGAACTTCCAACATTCTAGAAAATAGGCTAAATAATAGAGATAAAGGAGAATTGTAGTGCTGAATGGGATTAATAACCAAGACAAAGCCAAAACATTAATATATAATGAAAATCAGATTTCAGATAAAAACGTATAAAGACCTCCTGCTGCAATTTTTTTAAAGCATTTTAGAATTTTTATCTTAATCTTTAAGACAATTAGATATTAGTGGCAAATGCAACATTAAGTTAAGCAATTCAGCCTAACAAGTGTACAGCTCAGTAGATTATGGATTTTACTATATATATAAACTGCGCAGCCCAAAATATAACTGCTACATAGAATACCTAAAAGAAAAAAATAGAAAAATAGTATACATCTCCTGACAAATTAATCATTGTGTATAACTAGTATACTTCATAAACAACTTTATAATGCATTCTAGTTGGTGTACTTGATTCCCTCACCTCTTTCTTTTCTTAAAGTTTGCTCACATTAACTTATACTACTAAAATCTTATCTAATTTAGAATTTTTTTAAATTTTTTATTTTACTTCAGCATGTTACTGGGGTACAAATGTTTAGATTACCTATATTGCCTTTGCCTCACATGAGTCTGAACTTCAAGCCTGTCTATCCCCCAGACAGTGTGCACCACACCCATTAGGTGTGAATATACCCATCCTCTCCTCGCTCCCCACCTGCCTGACAACCAATGAATGTTACTAGTAAATGTGTACGTAAGTGTTGATCAGTTAATATCAATTTGATGGTGAGTACATGTGGTGCTTGTTTTTCCATTCTTGTGATACTTTGCTCGGTAGAATGGGCACCAGATCTATCCAGGATAATACAAGAGGTGCTAGATCACCATTGTTTTTTGTGGCTGAGTAGAACTCCATGGTCAATTAATAATCTAAGTCTTATTTTGGTATTTGTAAATTGTCATAAATGTCAAATGGCAATTTCACTGATCTTTAGCTTCAAAGAATCTTTTGATTCCCATCTTAATTTTCTCCGTAATGAAATAATTGTTCAGGAGAAAGTGGTTTAGTTTCCATTACTTTGTGTGGACATGAGAGTTTCTGTTGGAGTTGATACCTAGTTTTATTCCACTGTGGTCTGGAAGATGCATGGTATAATTTCTATTTTTTTTTAAGTTTGTTGAGACTGCCTTTGTGGCCTAGGATATGGTCAATCTTAGAGATAGTTCCTTGAACTGATGAGAAAAACATATAGCATTGGTTTTGGGGTAGAATGTTCTGTAAATGTCAGTCAGGCCCATTTGTTCTAGAATTCTGTTTAAATCCATTGTTTCTTTGTTTATTTTCTGTTTGGAAAATGTGTCCTGTGCTGTCAGAGGGATGTTGAGGTCTCCGGCTATTATGGTGCTGCTGCTTATCATTTTGTTTAGACAAGTACGATTTGCTTTATGAATCTGGGTGCACCTGAGTTAGGTGCATAAATATTTAGAATTGTTATGTCTTCTTGTTGAATTGTACCCTTCACCATTATATAGTGACCATCTTTGTCTTTCTTTACTTTTGTTGATTTGATGACTAAGTTATCTGAAATCAGAACTGCCATGCCAGCTACCTTTTGGCTTCCATTTTCATGGAAGATTGTTTTCCATCCCTTCACCTTGAGTCTGAATGCATCCTAGATGTGTTTTAAGCAGACCAATATTTAAAAATCATTTCACTAAGGACCATAGAAAATGATGTTCAGGATGAATGCTAATGAGGCAAACAACCAAGAAAAATATTCTGGAAGTGGTGACCCCTGAGTTGAGTCTTAAAGGATGTTTAAGAGTTATTCAAGAGAAGTGAGGTTGAGAACTACTGTACATATAGAGCCAGCAGTATGTATAAAGCCAGAAGGCAAGAGACAACATGGCTGTGGAAGATCATGGTGAGAACTGCCATGGACCCAATCACACAGAAGAAAGTATTGTTCATACTTTTAGATACAGAAAAACTTTCCTTATATGGTTAAAGGTAGAACTTTGAGCATTCACATGGCTCCACACCCTGCCTAATGCAACAAAAGCTACTGAGTTTGTGTGTGTGACCTGGAATACTATTCACTGTGTATATACTACATTGACAACTGGATTTTTGCCATATCTCCATGAGAAATTAGGAAGACACTTGAGTGTTAGATTCGTTCACTTAAATGCTTGTATTATATATGTCCTTGGTAATGCCTTTTTGCTAATTGAGTAGAGAACCTAAGTGAAAGTAATCTTGAATAAATCTGAGTTCTGTAAGTCTTTGAATGCAAACCAACCTCTTTGGTCTGACCTAGCTTAACTGCATATTCTAGGAAATGAAAAAAGTACAGAATGGCATGTGGTGTAGAGTGGGAGGGGTGGAAATTGAAGAGGTCAACATGGGCAAAATCATTACAGTACTTATGAACTTTGGTGAGTAGGTCTTTATATTGCAGGTGGTGAGAAAGCCATGACAAATTTTGAGGGATATGACCAGATTTGCATTTTAAAACACTCAATAATGGCATTGTAAGGAGGGATTCAATAAAAAAAGACTAGATATAAGGCTGCTCTAATGATGTAAGGTGAGAGATGATGACCAGAATGTCTGTGGCAGTTGAGATAGAGACACAGGAACAGATGGTAGATACACAGTCAGTAATGTGGGAAGGGAAGGGGGGAAGAAAAGGGAGGCATTCAGAAACTCTCCAGAGTTTCTGTCTGGGCACCTGCATGATTTCATTCTCTGAGATAGAATACCAGAAGTGAGGAGGTTTTGAAGGGAAGATGTTAAGTTTCGAGGATGCTGTATTTGAGAGACCATAGAATAGGCCCAACAGGCAACCATATAGCCAAATCTAGATATGAATACAAATGTAGAAAACTCAAAATATGAATTTATCCTGTGAATATGAAATATCAGGTATATGTGTGCTTAAGGATATTAAGGAATAGGGAAGCATAGTGAGATGTAAACTAAAGCAATGTGTGAAGCAGAATTAAGAAAATGAAGGATATTCAAAACAAATAGATTTGTTACTATGAACAGATATATTTTCTACAAATGTTTCTCATGAAATGAATACTTTTTTATGGTTAGAAAGTAAGGTGGTTTTTTGAGCTACTGAGCCTGCTGGAAATTTTAATTGTTTAATAAAATACAGTAACTGGACACCCCAGCCTTCTGAGAACTAAATAAAACAAAAAGCCTGCTCCAAATACAGAAGGGACATAGCTCAACTCAGGCACTTTGCACAAGGTCATAGGGAATGTGATGTAAGCATTTCTTTCTCTGCAAAGAAAATGCATCTAAGGAGAGTATGAAAAGTTTTTCTCAACACAGCTGACATGTAATCACTGTGACTTCAAGCTAAAAGTGTTGATCTGGAAAAATTAGTACTGGAAGATTTCTTTTTTCTTCATTAAGCAATGACCTAGCATAGAATAATGCATTGCTTATAGCACCTGCCTAATCTTTGAAATCACAAGTAAGTCTAAAAACACTGCCTAAAATGGAAGTGTACATGACCTAGACTAGGGTTCCCATAAGCACATCTAGTAGGCATATGAACCATGCTTCTAATTCTTTATTGCAGAATTTATAAAAAAATTAAAGGGAGAAATCTATGATTACACTGCACCCAATGTGTTTTGTATTGTGAATTTATATTAGCTAGGGCAAAGGGGCTATATATCATATTTAACACACAAACATTTCTTTTTCACTAGTACATACATACAGGCCCATGCATACGAAAACAAACACACAGATAACTGATAACAGATGACTTTTCCACCAAAAAGATGGATACATCGTACGTATAACTTTAGGATAACCAAGTTAAAACAAGTATTAAATCCCACTTTGAGATATAAAATAACTCATATAGTTACTTTTATCTTTTCTTCTAGCTTCTGAATTATTTATTTTTGTCATGTGACACTGAATAAGCTTTTCTGAGTTTCTCCCATGAATGTACTTACAGAAAAGCAGTTACTAGAGATTCGATAGAAGTGAGATGGAGGTGGGTGAGGGTTTCTAAATGCTTTCATCTACCTGATCTACCATATACTGTGCCTAAAGTAAAAGCAATAAATTCACTAACTTTAAATGCCCTTTTTTTTGTACAAGTAAATACAGAGATTAACTTTACACCAAAAAACAGAGCAGAGCTACTTGGAGAAATACTGCCTCCTAGTGGTGAGATCATTTCATCTGTTTCATAAAGCACTAGAGGATAGCATATTTAGTCACCATGCTGTTCTTCATAATTTAAAATTACAATTAGATAAATGGTCCATTAATTTTAGTTTGATAATTAGTACTTCCAAAAAGTCATGTTATGAACCCTCATTTCACTTATAAACTTAATGTCTCTTATTAATAAAACAGCAAAGAATATTTCCTGTGCATAGTTAGTAGCAGTGCTTAGATTAAAAAACAAACCTTAACTTACTAGAAATCATCATTGTTGTTGTATTCCAAAACTTCAAGAAACCTATATACAAATGCTTCAGAGTGACAGGTGTGTTATAGAAGCAATAGGATAGGATTATTTAATAACATAGAGCTTCTGTTTCTGAGTTACTGAATCAATACTTTTCACTCAGCAAAATAACAGAGAGACAATTTTTTCTTATATACTTTGGCACAGATAATCGGAAATCATAAATAATCAAAAATAATTTTTATTTGGTTTTAGAATGTTGTGATACATAAAGTATAATATATTTGCCTAACACTCTGTAAATTTATAAACTTCAAACAAAATAATGCACAGCGAAGAATCACAAAATTATCAACCTTTCTCAATATGTGAAATTATTCCTTAGTTTTTATCGTTATCATTACAAAAAATAATATTTTGCAAGAGTTCAAAATTTCTATCCTTTGCTTTGTATTTAATGCCTTCCCTGGATTGGAAGAAATATTGGAAGAGGTATTTTATTTAAATTTCACACCGGGCTATGGGAATACAGAGAATTAAAGTAAACAAGGTAACAGATTGTGGCAACCTCACAACACAGTTATTGAGATTGCTGGCTTTTCACTGAACAGTAAACATCTTGAAGGCTACAAATATATGTTTTTAACTTATCCCAGTACCTCAACAAAATGCTGACTAAATGTATGAATAAATGATGTTAACAAAAAGTTAAAAATAAAAATATAATTTAGATAGTTTTCATTAACTATAAAATCTGAAAGGAGATCTGGAGACATAACATGTAAGTTCAAATCTTACTTCATCACAAGTTATGTGACTTTGACTTCCACCTCAGTGAGGCTGTTTTCTCATCTAAAAAAAAGGGGGAGAACATCTGACCTATGTATTTCAGAGTAGCCATAAAGGTAAAATGAGGTAAGGTACATGAAAGTCCTTTGTAAATACCAAAAAATGTTATTTGCTGTTATTTTACTGCATATACATATAGGAAATGTATGTATGAAATAAATTTTTAAGATGCAATGTAACAACTTACATTAAAAAATATACCATTTTTCCTAAATGAAAAGTAGCTTAACTCTTTTTAGCCTACAAACATACTCAAAACCATTCATCCCCCAAAAAAACCTTTCTTCCTTCAAGATGCAGGCCCCAGATTTTTCTCTTCTCTAGTAAATACTGTTGAAGAAGAGTCGACATTTTATACACCCTCTTTTTCAGTGCACTGAAATCTGAGTCTTGCCACCACTGCCTACAGAATAGTTTAATACTGTGAAGCCATTAGTTTCTTCTCGGTTCTCACTTTATTTTATCCCTGAAGATTTCTTTTTGAGTACTTCCCATACCTACGCTGACTTCTGCTAAACGATTATACCCTGTTTTTTTTCTTACTTCAATTGACTTACTTCTTTAGCTTCTTATTCTTCAAATGCAGGTGTTATATGAGGTTTAATTCTTGGACCTCCTTTTCTCTCATCTTAATTTCTGCCTAGATTATACAACCTGCTCCAGTAGAATCAAGCATTATCTCTGCATAGCCAACTTCCAAATGTCTCAGGCTCCCTCCTAAGTTCTAGGTCTGTATTTCTAACTGTTGACCAAATATTTCCATCTGAATGTACTTCATCTGTGTAAAGTGGAACTCACTGTCCTTCTCTCTTGTCCCAAACTGCTTCCCTCCCGTTATTGCCACTCTTGATAGTTAGCCAAGCAGAAATCTTGCAGTCATCAATGACCTCCACTCTTCCTTACCTTTTACTTCCATTATCTAGTAATAGGATTATTGATTCTATCTCTGAAATGTCTCTCTAATCCATTTACTTTCTTTTCCATTTTAATTTCCACTGCCTTTCATTATTTCATTTTTGAAATATTTTGACCACCTTTTATCTAGTCTTTCTGCTTAGGTCTCACACAATTTGAATCCATCTGGTTAAATATGATGCCAAGGAAATGAACACACTCCCTATTTTTTTTTTTTTTTTTGATGCCTAGTCATTGCCTGGAAAATAAACTCCAAACTCTTTGACATGACATTTAAGACCCTTACTAATCTGTTTCCAACCTGTTTTTCTGGTCCTAACACCTGCCTACACATTTCTCTCTCTATAACATGTTACGTACTTTCAGTTTCATGCCCTGGTTCACAGTATTCCCTCTACTTGTTACGGTTGCTCCCCATTTGTCAAAAGTCTATACATCTTTTAGGCCTATGTGCCAGGGGATTTTCTCTGTAATAACTTCTTTACCAGCCTTCTGGGCAAAATTAACCCCTACTCCTTCTGTACTCTTATCCTGCTATTAAAGTTAAAGTTGTAGAAGTGTTTATCTCCTCCACTACATTAGACTCCAAGGGGAAAAGTCATTCATTTTGATTCACCTGTGCTTAACACAGCCTGACAAATTGAGGATACTCAATAAATACTGAACAAACCTATTCTTGATTACATAATAAATAGGCAGAACAAATCTTAAGAATAATCTTTATCTATAAAACATATATTATAAAAATGTATCATATTGATTTTTTGTCAGTTACTGTTAGAATTAAATGAAAATCATTTGTCTTTGGATAATAATAAAAATATAACCTACAGGTAAATTACCCATTGTAATCCTTTTGGTTTTACATAAATCAAACAGCTAAGTTTCTCTCTTACAGTCAGTTTGGAAGGAAGCAGGAAATATTTATGCAAGAATCCAGTCAAGTATCTGTAAAATACATAGAAATCAAATATGAGACCCTTATTAGTGTTATGAGAATATAAAGGTTAAGAATCATAAAGTCTATTAAATTTTTTGTATATTAAAGAACTAAAGACATTGTAAAGACTGAAACAATACTCATGCAGTTAAAAGCAACCTGCAGGAAAATTACATATATGCTAAAGGGGTAATGCTAAATCACTATCATGAAATATTTTTGTATAGCTCTAACAAAACCATCTCTCATAAATACTATTTTAATGAAATTACACCAATCTAGCTCTATGACTGTAGATCAGGTGTCAGCAAACTATAGCCTGTGGGTCAATTCCAGCCACTCATCTGTTTTTGTTTTATAAATAAAGTTTTATTGGAACACAGACATACTCATTTCTGTAGTATCAGTCTGTTTTTGCTCTACAATGGCAGAGTTGAGAAGTTGAGACAGATACTATGTCCCACAATTTACCATCTGGCCCATAAAAGAAAAATTTGATCAACTCCATCTATAGATAATCAGTTGGAAAGCTAGTTAAAAACCAAGCCAGTTTGTATATGTGAAGATTACTTATTATTCTAGAATTAGAATATTTATGCAAATAATTCTTCACAAAAAAAATGAAAGCTGTAAGAATGCTATGATAGTAAATGTATACATATCAAGTACATAGTAGAGATAAGGAATATAAATACAGGACTTTTAAAGACTAAATTATTTTATTTTCATAACTTTAACATAAGCCATCCTGATTATTCCTCATTAACTAGGAAAAGGAGTGGCTATTCTTTATAACAGTGTTTTACTGAAAATGAACTTGTCTACCACTGTGTTATATTGCTTAAAAAATAAAACTTAATTCTTCCTATAGGAATAAATGTATAAAGTTAAATATAATTATTTTAAAAAATGAAGGGAGGGAAAGACTGAAAGAAGAAAAAGGAGAGAAGGAGGGACAGAGGGCCAGGGGGACAAGAGACAGAGAAAGAGACTAGAAAGAGAAGAGAGAACCAACTATACCTCATTCTCTAATCGATATGAAGCCAATCTGTGTACCAAAATTAAGGCCATCTCGGAAATGAGAAAAATACTTGTCAGGATGGCAGGATGTACAGAGGTTGAGATCTTGGTTCTGGTCCTGAATATTCTGTGGAAGAATTCCTCCCCGTTCTAGAAGAATCCTTAAGATGAAGATATTTCAAAAGAAAGCCAGAGTTTATTTTACCAATAGCCAAAGCAATAAGAAAAAAGCATGGATATTGGTATGAAAACGTTCTGGGAAAGATCTTCCTGGAATAATGCAAATTGTTATTCACTTACAGAACATGGACTAGTCAGAAAAGGTTAATTTTATCACCATTTATCACCTAAGTTCATATATGAACTATACAACCTTCCATATTGTCCTACAGACATAATTTGGTTTCAGAATTGTATAGTAAATATCAAGTACTTATTTTTGAAGAAACTTCTAAAGTTATCAGGATACCAGACAAAATTATTCATTTGGTTCAGATAGAGTATACTTTTTAGTCATCTGGTCCTCCATCTCATTTCTTTCTACTAACCAATTTTTTTTTCACAGAAAACTTGCTTCTCCATACACACTACATGATATGAAATATGACTACAAATTAGTGATACCTGATTCCTCTAGAATCATATAAGAATCAATTTCAACCTTTCTACTTATGTACTAAATAAGGTTCTGCTGACTAGAATAGAAACATGATTTAAATCAAACATCAATTTTCCTTTGTAGTAATGGCAAATAATTTGCAACAGATACTAATAGCAAAACTTCATAGATTCAAAAATGCAAGAAATTATAAAAAACTTGACAGTGATATGTTTACATTATCTAATATTTTCTAAGAAATATATTCCTCTAGTTAATTAAAGAATAAGAATAATTTCAAAATATCAGCTTCCTGATAGTTTATTACATTTAGGAGAATTTAGCTGAGGAATGGTTGTGAAATAAAGTACATCCCAACTTTTCTATATGAAGTTTAAGTAGATCTCTTAAAACTAAATTCCAGTGTTTCTTCCTTCACTTTTAAATCAGTAAGAGATACCAGACAGGAAAATTTCTGTTATTCAAACTTAAATGAAAATAGAGTTCATATTTAAAAAGAGTTTTTGTGTACATGTATATGTCAGCTACTTAAATAACTTCCACCTGAATTTTTCTTAATGTTACTAATTGTTCTCTAAAATAATTTTCATTTTAGGGCAATAGCAAAAACCAAACTTGCAGTTCCAGAATAAAATCAAACATACCTGGTGGCTTTACGGATGTCAACATAAGGATCTGGTGAGTCAAACAGTCGTACACATGTAGGATGAAGATTATGAAATACCTTTGCTGATTCCTTTGGAAGAGTAAAACAGCAAGGTCCTACTGATGGTCCAAGTACAACAACAATGTCCTCCAAACTGCAGCCATATTCTGCTATCATAGCATTCACTGTAGCCATAGCAACACCTAACAAAGTACCTTTCCAACCTGGTAAACAGGAAAAAAAAGAGATAAGGAAAGTTAAAATATAACAAAACTTAAACTGAATTTATGTCTAAGGTAAAAACGAGCAGATTTAGTCTGTATATCTTTCAAAGTCCAGAAATAATAAATGAACCACAAAATTAATTATTACATTATAGTGTGTCTTTTAAATGAGATATATTATACAAAGCACCTGACACAGAAGACACATTTAATAGGAGTTTCCTTTCTCTTCCTTTTAAAGATGCCCTATACTTACAGTTTCCAATGGGATTATAGCTTCTTAGTCTTCTCTCTCACTTTTATTTTTCACATTTTAAAAAATTGTGATAAAAAACACACAAAATTTACCATTTAACTGTTTTAAGTATACAGTTCAGAAGTGTGAAATTCATATTGTTGTACAACCAATCTCTAGAATATTTTCATCTTATAAAATTGAAACTCTATAACTACTAAACAATAGCTCCGTGTTTCTCCTTTTCCCCACCCCCTGGCAACTACCATTTTTCTTCTAGTTCCTATGAATTTGATTACTGTAGGAACCTTATATAAGTGAAATCAATACAGTATTTGACTTTTTATGATTGGCTTATTTCACTTAGCCTAATGTCCTCAAGGTTCATCTATATTATAGCATGTGTCAGAATTTCCTGTCTTTTTAAGGGTGCATAATATTCCATTGTATGTATTATATATACTATTCCATAATATTCCATTGTATGTATTATATATACTATATATATTATATATATAATATTCCATTGTATGTAATATATATATTATATATATATATATATTTTGCTTATCCATTCATCTATCAATAAACACTTCGGTTGTTTCCACCTTTTGGCAATGGTGAATGCTGTTATCAACATGGGTGTGCAAGTATCTTTTTGAATTCCTGCTTTCAATTCTTTTGGATATATACCCCCAAGGGAAATTGCTGGATCATATGGTAATTCTATTTATAAATTTTTGATGAATCATACTGTTTTCTTTAGTGGCTACACTATTTCACATTCCCACCACCGTATGCCAGTGTTCAAATTTTTGTACTTCCTCGACAACACTTACCATTTTCTGGGTTTTTTAAATATTAGTCATCTCAGTGGATATGAGAAAATACCTCATTGTGGTTTTGATTTGTATTTACCTAATTTCCAAGCCATTAACATGGGATTTCTCTTCATCTATTTGTGTCTTCTTTAATTTCTTTCAGCAATGTTTTGTAGTTTTCATCTCCTCCTCACTTTTTACACTAAAATATATCTGTTATGTTTCAATTAATAGTCCCCTTTCACACTCTTCCCCTTTGCCTAGACTATCATTCCCTTGCCAGTTTTATCTCCTCTGCACTGGACCCCATGGAGTTTGAAGATAAAATCATTTTCTTTATTCCTGCTCCCATCTAGTTGCCCAAGACAGAAAGCTAAGAATATTGCATTTCTCCTTTATTCCCTGTATCTGAGTTTGATTCAGCTGATCTGCTTGGCCAATAAGAAGTCCTTCCCTCAGCACTCCGTACACATATCCTTCTAAAGCTAGGCACTCAGGCAAAGAGATCAATCTTTCCAGATAAATGGAGCAAAGCAAAAAGTACTTAGATTACAGGTCCAACCTCCATTGGTAACCCACTGGATATGTGGCTATGGGAAGAACAGAAGGAAAAGATCAAGTTTCTAGCTGAGTCTGTAAGTGGGTGGAATATTAATAACCAAAATAGGAAACCTAAGTGGTAGAGACGGCTTTAGGAAAAAAATACTGAGTTTTTGGCACAATGATTTTGAGGCACCTATGAATATGTAGGCAGTGATGTTAATATGGAAGCAACTAGATAATAGGTATTTTGAGCTAAAGAGAAATATTGTCAGGGATTTTCTATAGATAAGAGCAGCTCTTTTCCTCAGAGATCCTCCTTAATTATCCTTCTACCTATAATTCCTCTACTTCCTTCCTATTTGATTTTTTTCCTATAGCAAATGTATATGCATATATACACATCTGGATAAAAGATTTTTATTAAATTAGTCCCATAGAATTTTGCACTTTTTATATCTGATAAAATAACAAGTATATAGTGTATCTAATTATATTTTATTGCAAAGTTAATTTATTGACTTGAAAATTCACATTTATAACTTCATTTTGACTGCTTTATCTTGGATATTTTTTAAATAAATGTTTTAAAGCCTAAAAAGTAACAAATAATATTCCCCTTTTATATCCAAGAGCCAAGACTAAAGTTTTAAATAACTTTTTGACAATTTCTTTTAGTAACTTGATTTCTCATGCAATTCCATTACTTCAGCTAGTCAAAAGAAAATTATGTTTTTTTTCCCATATGGACTAAAAAGGAAAGTAGTCATAGATTTACAAGTAGAAGAAAATTCTAAAGATCATCCTTCATTTCACATAGAATCATAACCACTAGATAATCTAAATACTATTTTAAAAGACCTACAGAAAATAAAGTATCATAACCTTAACACAATATAGATTCATAAAATACTTCTTTGCTCTTATCTTCAGAGAATAGTTACAGTTAAATACACTGAGTTAGTTAAACTAAATGTAGTTTTCAAAACATCTTGCTTTTTTTACCTCCCTACCTTTACACATGCTGCTCCATCTGTGTGAACACCTTCCTGCAACATGCCTAACATTCCTATTTCCTGTTGCCTGGATTTCAAGGATTCTCAACCAGAGGCAGTACCACTGCCCAAGGGAGTGTTTTGAAAAGCATGGACGTGTTTGTTATTTGGTTGGTTGGTTTATTTGTTTTGGTTTTTACTATAACTGGAGGTGCTACTGACATTAAGAATTTTGAGGGTCAAAGATACTTAATCTGTAATATAAGATTACCTTGCCCAAAATGTTAATGGCACCCTTGCTGAGAAACACTGGTACCTAGCCAAATCCAACAAAACCTCAGCAATCAACCCAGGTACTGTCTTCTTTGAGAATTCTGATATGATTCACATAATTTGACTTGGATACTCCTTTTATCGGCCCCTATAATGAGAGTACGCTGGCCCCACTCCATCATTACATTTATCACAATGTAGTGTAATTAACTGTTTGTCATGCCCACCAGAAATTATAATTTTTTCCTGAACTACAAAATTAGTAAAATCCTAAATGCTTAATTAAGTATACTTACCAGAGTGAGCAACCCCACATGCTTTTTTGACAGGATCTGCAAAAACTATTGGTAAACAGTCAGCACCAAGAGCTGCTATTGTGACTCCTCTCTGATTTGTGGTTATTCCATCATAAGATTCAGGCTCCTTCCTTCCCATAATCCAGACGTCATTGGCATGATCAGTCTAATTAATACCAAAGATGTTCAATGAAAATGTTTTGAAAGTAGGATTTCTTCTACCATAAGCTTTTCTGAAAGTATTCATTTTAGTACAAAATTGTATGACCAGTGTAAGGCTACTGGCATTCATTAAATACACCACTTGTACATATGGGTAAAATACCAAATTTACTTATTTAACTTTTTAAGATTTTGGCATTATAATCTCTGCATATTTTATTCAAAGAAAAGCAGGCTTTAACATTATAAAATTCAATATAGTCTATCATCATGAACACTTTTCATTATAGATGGATAAATCTCTCCTTCCAGCACTTTCCACAAAATGAAAATTTAACATTCTTATTAAAGAAAGTGAATTACCAAATTAATGCCATTTTAATTTTTCCTAGACTCAAGTAAAGCTAGAATTCTGTAAGGAACAAGACATTATGTCATCAATTATGACCCTAGTTCCTCCTAGTGTTGAGCTAGAAAATAATGGCCTTTCCATTCCACCATTCACTTACCCTCCTAAATCAGAAAGGGAAGTGGCATTATATTCTCTGAGAATGAACTGTACTTTTAGGATTGAAGACTCCAGATGAAATATACAGCACATCCTTGAATAATGTTGTTTCATTCAACATCAATTTGTTATAACGTTGGTGAGGAAAAAAAGATTAATTCCCCATTTAGGCCACTGTCTGGGTGCAGTTTGTACATTCTCCTCATGTTTGCATGGGTTTTTTCTCTGGTTTCCTCCCACATCCCAAAGATGTGCATGTTAGATGAACTGGCATGTCTACATGGTCCCCATGTGAGTGAGTGTGGGTGTGTGTGTATGAGTGCATCCTGTGATGGAATGGTGTCCTGTTCACAGTTGGGCCCTGAGTTGCCGGGACAGGCTCCAGCAACCCTGAATTGGAATAATTGGGTAAATTGTTATCTTACTTGATTTTATTAATCTTTCTTAAATGTAGGTATAGCTCCCATTTATTTTAGTGTTTAATATTAGAAATGTCTAGTCTTTATTTAGAAGTTTGGTGATGTTTTGTGACCAGAAATATGCTGTAGGAACTTAACTCTTGTTTATATAAATTAACCTACAGTAAAACTGGTTTCATTATAAGTCATTTTGCTTAAAGTTGCAGTTTCCAAGAACTTAACAATGATTTTAAGTGAGAACTTATTGTATATATATCATAGAATTGACCTTTAGGTTATGATGTATAAATCTAAGAAAAACAACCACAACATTATCCTAAACTTTTAGATAAAACACAAGATGCAAAAGTTAAATAATTTAATTAAAGTCCATGTAATTACTAGCAGAGTCAACAATACACTTTAGATCTTCCAAAATATGAAGCAAAATCTTACCTTTATTCGGTAAAATTTTTCCATATTAAATCCGGCAGCGTTCGCCAACCTACGCAGATTTTCTTGAACAACTGCCTTGGGATCTCTCCGTTTGGAACTACTGAACAGATTGAATGAGCTAAGAGTTGGTATATAAGATATCCCACCTGTTCTTGTAGTAAATCCATGTATGAAAATATCTGTTGAAGATAAGTAGTAAAGATTAAAAAGATGCTATACAAGACTGTAAAGCATTATAAAACCCAGTCTCTCAATTAAGACCTTCCCTGATCACTTCAACCTGCTCTTGTTTATGTGGCTTCTAATTGTGACAGCATTTCCTACCTCAAGATGTTCTTATTAAATTCTGCTTTGTGTTTGTTTTTAACTTCCCTTGGCATTATTGTTCTTCAAGGGGTATCTTCTATCCCATCTGTCCCATGCTGTTATACCCAACGGCAAGTAGCTCACAATAAATACTGTTTAGCCAAGAAGTAAGATTGACTGTTTTAAATTTCACTCTTTTATGAAGGTGCCAATGAGTTGAATAGATTCTAATGCCAATTTTATGAAGGTGCCAATGAGTTGAATTCTAAATAGATTTTCAGGGTCATAAATCTCATTGTAAATGAGGGCTGGGGGTTGGGGGGGACTTGTCTTAAAAGTTAGTTTGGATAAAGCAAATGTATTTGTTTAGAGTGGCTTTGAAGGAGTTATCCCTTGATACCCCTGATACTACAAGGCCATCTGTGACACCTCTATGTTGCAGCTGACTGTAATAAGCAATACGCCCACAATAGTCAATGAAAGAAAGGAGAAAAATAAGAGGTGAACAACCTCTAAGAAAAGGCTGGATCTTCATGTACACAGTAAAAACAACAAATAGCATTTAATATACCTGGGATCAAAGGAGAAGTGATAATAGTTAATTCTCCTTTCAGTGTTGGTAGACTTCTCAAATACGTTTCTATTTCACTCTGAATTTGTTTCAGTTCTTGAGCCGTGATTATGTTTATTTCAGTGGATTGTTTCAAAAGGTCTCCCTTCAAAGTCACTTGTAAATCTTCAAATTCAAAATTATAAACATCAGTGAAGAGTTGATCAATGAAAGCTTTCATTAATGTCTTCCTGTGCCTAGGTACAATTACCTTAATGCTGCTCAGATTTTTTTCATCTATTTTTTGTTTAATGGTATACAAAGAGGCAGCTATGCTGGAATTGCTAACAGTCTCAAATTCCCCCAAGACAGCTGATAATCCATTGCTTGCTTCTAATTCACAATTATCACGTTCACCATCCCTTTCACAGCTAATGTTACTGCAACACATTACACAAAGGAACTTGGCCTTGGCAGCATGGTGGTATCGGACAGCATTCAATGTCTTCAGTAATGCCTGATGGCAGTTCTTTTCAGAGTTCAACTTCAAACCAAAGAGATCAATCAAAACCACTTCTGCCATCCTTCAAAGGAGGTTTTTTATGCCAAATAAATCACCTGCAAAAAAATTAGTGTAAGTAAAAATACAAAATTATATCAATCTCATAGTTAACAGCAGAAATTAGTGGTGGATAAAAAAAGAAGTCATTGCATTGATCTAAAAATATAACCAAAATAGTAAATCTAGATCCCCTCCCAAAAAAGCTAGTCTAGTATTTGTCATAAGAGAACGATGACAGTTAAAATAAAGCCATCTTTTAATTCTTTCAGTGAAAGTGTTGGAATATCTTTTCAGCAGAACAACAGTTCCTCTGTTTACATAGCAATTTTTTTTTTTTTTTTGACAACTCACATCATGGATACATAGCAAATTTTAAGTACGGAATTACTTGTTGATTTAGAGAAAGTCCTGCTTTCTAATTACAGGGCGTCAACCTGTGTGATATATTGTCAATCCTGACATGACTCATACTAGGTCACATCCCCTCCTTTGCAGGAACTTAGGTTCATGAGGTTAAACGGAGCTGCGCCTGAAGACCACGTTGTAAGGAGATACAAGCCGAGATGGCTCACAGACTTCCCTTCAGGACTGACACAGTACTCCTCACTTCGCAACGTGCACAAAAGCCGCTGCGATTTGGAGGAGACGAGCTTCCCACCTACTTCGTTATTCATTCTCCCTGAGCAGATTTGCTCGCCGTCAGCCGCAACTCTCCCACCCCAGGCTGCGGGTCTCTCTTTGGTGACCCCCTTAGGCGACGCCATTTGTCCTGGACCGTTTTCTCCTGCAACCTCTCATAAACTCCGCTCCCCGCTCGTACGGGGCTCCCTCTGAAGTTCATTTTGCCAGATTCGAGTGGGTGACCACCCTCCTTCCCTGTGCATTGTGCATTTCCACACACCGTGTGTCCCAGCCGGGTCCCCCGTTCCTCCAGCTCGCGCTCGGCTCTGCACCTGCCGGGTATCTCCGGGACTCTACGAGGGACAGGCGCTCACCAGAGGCGGATTCCCCAGTCCTCGCCTCCTCAGGTTCCACATTCCATTGCACACCCTGTCTGTGGCTATCTCTGTGACTCCGCAAGCGTGCACCTGGAGTCTCAAGCCCGTCCGCGTGGCGACCACACCCGCCCTGCCTCACCTCACCTACCTTACCACGGCTGCACGGATCCCCCGCCTGGCATATGGACGCTGGCTCCCTGTGGAAACCCGACGGCTGAGGCCCCGCAGGAGGCGGCAAGAGCTCCGGGCTCCGGGCTGAGCGGCCGGGCGCGCGCCGTGCAGACGCGGCGGGCCGAGCGCGAGCGCGAGCGCGAGCGCGGGGAAGCCCGGGATGTGCTAAGCGCGGCGCGCCCGCCGCTGCCTCAGCAGTTCCGGGTCTGGGCGGTCCGCGGAGCCCGCAGCCCCCTGAGGGAAGAGGAACGGTTGGCAGAGCAGCGCAAGGGTCCTCTGGCCGGCGCCAGGCGGGTCAGCGGGCAGGAACGGGCAGGCCGGGCCGGGAAACGGGTCGCGGGGCAGACGGCGCCTCAGGCCGGGGAGACAGGGGCGGAGCGGCGGGGCTGCGGGCCGTGTGAGGTGGGCTTGGGGCGGCGCGGGCGGCGGCCCCGTGATGGTGGGAGGGGAGGGGCGGCGGGCCAGGTGACCGGGAGGGGGCGGTGGCGGCGGGCCGGGTGACGGGCAGGGGGTGGCGCGGGCGGCGGGCCCCGTGAGACTGGGTTGCTGGAGCGACCTCGGGACTAAACCGCTGCCTCCTTCTGCGAAGGGAAGTCCTTTCTAGAGCGCACTGGAAGTCCGCTCTTCCGGTCACACGTGGATGATTCGCTGACACGGTAGTGTGATCAGGACGCTTGGTTTCATCACCACAGCCCGGGCCTTGTCACGCTAGCTCTGGCAACTTGTCCCATCCAGGGTTCAAATAATGGGCCTCCTTGGGAAGAAGTTTTGCGTGGTGTTTTTTTTTTTTTTTCTGTTGTTGTTCCTTTGTTTTCAGAAACAGGCTGGTTGAATTTCTTCCTTTGGCTTTTTGCTGATTCAGCCTTCCTTGCCAGTAGGCCCAACACTCATTACTTATAGTTCCTTCACTTGCATTGACAGCACAGATGTCCGCTATGTCTTTTTTTGTTTGTTTGTTTGTTTTTTTGAGACAGAACCTTCCGCTGTCACTCACCCGGGGCTAGGATGCAGTGGCATCGTACCTCACAGCAACCTCAAACTCCTGGGCTCGTGCGACCCTCCTGCCTCAGCCTCCGGAGTAGCTGGGACTACAGGCGCGTGCCACCACGCCTCTATTTTTTTGTAGACACAGGCTCTTGCTCTTGCTCAGGCTGGTCTCAAACTCCGGAGCTCAAGCGATCCTCTGGCCCAGGCCTCTCAAAGTGTTAAGATTACAAGTGTGGGCCACCGCACCCTGCCTCTATGTTCCTTTTTAAATATGTGCCACTGATAGGACAGTAGAAGGCACTATTCCCTAGAATCGTGATAAAGGTACAATTTAGCATCGCTGATCTGTCCTTCAAGAGGATGACATTCATTTATTTAAAACTACTGAGCAGCTACTATATGAAAGGCAGATGTTAAGGGAAAAGGGAAAAAGAATCCACCCTTTGAAAAGTAAGAGAAAAGAGGCTTCCTGTGGAACTGGTTATGATGGAAGGAGAGGTCCCTTTTATCTCTATTGTTGCTCATATGGTAAGTGCTGAAGAACATTTATGTGAGAATCTTGGCTATCTGGGAGTTTAGAAGAGCCCTTGGAGGTGGGCGTATTCTTGTGGTTGACTAGAGAATGGGAGCACCAACCTAAAATGGAAACCCACTCTGCAATATCCCTGGCAACTGTTTTCATCAAATTTCTATTTTCTTTGTAGATGGTACACCCGATTAGAAAGTGCACTCTCTGCCTTGAGCTTGTTTTATGTTAAATATTACCTCAACCAAAATAGAGGACTTTTAGTTACAAAGCAGGATTAAAACATTTATCTACCTGTTTTTTCAGACACTGCTGGGAATTCATATTCTTTCGTGCAACAGTAGTGGCAATAAAAAACAAAAAAGAAAATATCTCAAAATAGTGAAGCTGTTAAGGAAGAGAGAGTTTTTATATTGTATTTGCATACCATTTCCTATTACCATCTGGTCCTAGCCACATCTCCTAACGCTCCCTCACCCTACTCTAAATCACCCTGCTCCAGGCTGGCTTCACATCAGAACTACAAGTGGAACTTATTTAAAAAAAAAAAAAATTAATGCAGGGACTCCACCCCAGCTGTACATTAAATTAGAATCTCTAGGAGTCAGGCCTGAGCATGTTTTGCTTTGCTTTTTTGTTTTGTTTTGTTTTCATCTCTATAGATGATTCACATGTATAATTAGCTTTGAAAAAATAACTTCCCTATTCCCAAGCCATTCAAATAAAGGCTGTTCTTTGGGTAAGCCACATGATTTCATCCTTTACATTTGCTATTCCTTCTACTTAGAATACCCTTCCCTTATATGCTTGTTTAACTGCTTCTTGTTTAAGACTCTTCAAGCACAAACATAATCTTCCCTGAGTCCCCATCCCCTCACCAAGCAGAATTAATAGCTGCTTCTTTAGTATTTTGTTCATGTTCAAGAAGCTCTCTCATAGATGCAATTTCAACACGTAGCCAAGCAATAAATTGAAAAAGTTGGTTAAACACTGAATTGTTTACTTTACAAGGGTGAACTTTATGGTATGTAAATTATACCTAAATAAAGCTCTTTAAAGGAAAAGAGTCATTTAAACCAGAGGATCATGTAAAAGTGTAACATAAATGCCTTAAACTTTTTATTTTAATCTAAAACAACTGTATGCTCATTTGTCGAGAAGGTCCAAGGCCTTTTCTTTGTACATGGTCTACTGATTAGAGTTCTGCATTGTATCTCTAGCATAAACCATACCTCTAAACCATCAGCCAAGATTTCATTCTTTTAAAGGAAAATAATTTAAAGGCATTTGTGAAGCAATCTGAATACAGATATATTCTTTATAATCTTTTTAAGTTATCTCACATACATCTTTTATTGTATCTTTCTAAAATATTAAACATGGATTTTTGAAGAAACAAACTTTATTTCCATGGTATTTCACTGGTTTACATAATATTTAATTAAATTATGACAGCATAATATCAAGTACAACTGGCATAAACAGGTTTGAGAACAAACACAAGAAACTCATTGTAAGATTGTACAGTTCAACTGGAGAGCAGAAATAGAAAATTTACTATAGAGCAGTTTCCTAGCCGTGAGCATTCAGTATAATATGGGAATTAGCCACTTGTGATTTATAATGGAAATAGAGTAAGTCAGTTGGTTAGAGGTTAAATATAGATGGGCCAAGAGAGCATCTACTGTACTTCTCCATTTGAATTGACTATGTGTCTTTCTCCCTCAGAGATTTAGAACATTTTAAGGGCAGAGATAGTTCCCCACCTTTAAGGGGAACCACTGGAGAAAATCCCCAGACATTCTTAAAATAGCATGTAAATCTTCTCATCACTTTAAAAAGTAGAACTGTTTAGAAACTGTGAACAGTTGTTTTTAAGCCATTTACACTAAGGTTTATGGGTCTTTCCAGAAAAGGCCATGTAACAGATGCAAATTTCCTTGTTAAAAGCTTCTATTAGTTTCCTAGGGCTGCCATTAACAAATTATGACTAACTGGATGACTTAACAAAAACTTTTTCTCTCTCAGTGATGGATGCCAGATTATATAATTGAGGTGTTGACAGGACTTTGTGCCTTTTGATGATTCCTCTGCCTCTTCCAGCTTCTGGGGGTTCCAGGCATTTCTCGGCTAGGGCCTACATGACTTGGGCTCCACACCTGTATCTTCACATGGTCTTCCCTGTGTGTCTGCATCTCAAATATCCCTCTGCCTTTCTCTCACAAGGATACTTGTGTGGAAATAAATGAAAACCAATCAAATGAGAATAAGCAAAGGCTATTTATTCAGAGCTTGCAAAGGAGTCAGCCACCATCTCTTGCATTCTGGCAGAGTCAAATGCAGGCAGAGGAGTGGGTATGCCCTGATTAGAGGCTGTTGGCATGGGGAAGCTGCAGGCAGTCTAACTAGAAGTGGGGCATTCTGTGTGAGTAGTTAGGGGTGCATATTTGGCTCTTTCTTATTGGTCCCAAGTTGGAAGTGGGGACAAAAATTAGGGAAGCTGTCAGTTATTAATCAAGCACTGGCCATTTGGACTCAGTGGTTATAGTTTGGCTTCCTGGATTGTTACTGGAGATAGTGGTCTGGCTTTCTACAAGTCTGATTTATAGATAACAGGCTGGCTTCCATGATTGGTTACTGTAGGTAATAGGTTGGTTTCCCGGGTTGGATGCTGCAGGGTGTGGGTCAGAGTTCTATTTTTATATGTGGTCTGGCCATTGTCCATTTGCATATTCATCCTCTCATTTGTCATTGAATTTAGGTCCCACCCTAAATCCAGGATGATCTCATCCAGAAATCTTTAACCCAATTACATCAGCAAAGACCCTTTTTCCAAATAAGGTCATATTTACAGGTTCTAGGGATTAGCAAATGGACATGTCTTTTGGGGGCCATGATTTAGCCTATTACAAAGCTCCTCTTGGCTTAGAAATCATGCTTTCTTGTTTAGAGAAAAGAAAGAAAGACCTTATCCCATAGCATCCTGAATGATATAAGCAAATAGGTTATGACTGTATTTCATCAGAGGTCTATAATTTCTGGTCCAGAGGAGAAACCTTTTGAAACAGTTGCCTGGGCATCCTTTAAAGCTTAGATCTGAGCTGCAGACCACCTCCTTTATGTCTATATTCCAAAACAAGAGATGTTTTGGTAGTTCAGCACTGTCTGTATATTCAGAGAAGTCCCTCCATTGGTAGTAAGCTAGAAGCAATGTGGATGATGTATGAATTTGCCTATATTATCTTGTTTAAGAAGGTAAGGAATAGTAAAAACCCTCTGATTTCTTTTTCAGTGTCCTGAAAACTTAATCCCATTGCCTATCCAGAGGAGGAAGTAATCCCTAGTTTCAGAAGATTCTAAGACACTGGTATATAATAGTTATATGATACATTTTAATTAGTCAATTAATTGATTCTTTTTGGATGACTATTCTAATTTTTCTTAAAGACATATGGTTGAAAAGACAGTCTTTAAAATCTGTTTGCTTGATTTATGGAATTTTAATGAATTATCAGTAGATGGCGGTAGATTGTTTTCATTTTTCTTTTCATTTCATGATAGAAATACAGAAAAAAACTAAAAATTTCCCAATTTTATAGCATGAATTTCATGAATAGTTGGCTTAAATAAATATCACCTCAGTTCTTCAATTTATGTTACTTTAGAAATAAAGAAGTACCAGTTACTTTATTTTCCATTGTATTTTAAATCTGATTTTCTTTATTCTTTAGGTTACTTTATCAAATGCTTTAGGGAATATTAAAAATGAATAAGATACTGTATTTGCATTCCTGAAGCTTATAGTCTAATGGGTAAAGATACTGTAAAATAATGAAAATAGTAAGACTAAAAATTTGTTGATCATTCACTATATGACAGGTATTTGCTAAATGTTCCACAGACATAAATTCATTTAGTCTTCACAGTAGTCCTAATTAGGAAGGTACTAGTATGGTTCCCATTTTACAGATAAGAAATCTGAGGCCCAGGTTAGAAATAATTTACCTAATACTCTGGTAAGTGACACAACCTGAATTCAAAACTAGCTCTGTCTTACTCCAGGACATATACTGTTATCTATCATGGTATACTAGAAATATAGAAATAATTGTTCTAAAAATAGAGAGATCACATTTGCCCAGAAAGATCAAGAAAGATTTCTCAAAGAAGATGTCATCTAAAATGGAGTTGAAAGATTGGCTGTGATGTTGACATGATCGGAACAGTGCTTTGGGAGCATTAATCTGTCAGAAAAGGGTGAATTGGAGTGAGTAGACTAAAGTTAGACACTTGTTATGTGCCAGCCACTTCTGTCATCATGGAGCTTACATTATTAGAAGGATATAGAAAAGAAACCAGTGTATAAGATTTCAGTGGTGATAGTTGCTATTTAAGAAAATTGAGGTAGAGCAAGGAAATGGACGGTGAAAGAGGACAGGTCATGTTTTAGAAAGGGTTATCAAAGAAGGCTTTTCTGCTAAGATAGTATTTGGAATAGAGAAGGTGTGACTAGATTCCAATATAAAGGTAGAGCCAGTGGGTTTTGCCAAAAGAACTACATGCAGCATGTAATGAAAGAAAAGAGACAAGGTTCTGGCTTGTTGCTTAGGTAGGCTAATTGAGGCAGCAACCCTAGGCTGCCTACTTGTGGGATATCCTTAAGACTTCCCAACGGGCCTATGAAATACCAACAATAATATTTCCTTTATGATTGTCTTGGGAAAATCTGGTTGAATTGCCCTGGGCTCTACACCTTTGGAGAGATATCCTTGCTAATGAATCCAAGATTTTTGGCCTGAACAACAAGAAAAATGGACTTGTAATTTCCTGAAATAGAGAAGACTGGGATGGACAGGTTTAGTGGTGGTGATGGAATGGACAGAGGAATCAAGAGTTCAGTTTGGAATATATTAGGTTGAAATGCCTGTTAGAAATCCAAGTGGAGATATCAGGTAGGCAATTTGATATGAATCTGTAGTTCAAAAGGGATGTCTGGGGTAGAGATATAAATTTGGGAGTTGTCAGCCTATAAGTAGATTTTAAAGCCATAGAACTAGATGGTATCACATGTAGAATGAATGTGAGAAAAGAAGGAAGCCTGAGGACTGAACACCAGGACACTCTAGCATAAGAAAGATAAGGAGGAACCAGCAATGGAAACCAAGAAGTATGATATTTCAATAAGGTGATAATTATCAAATGTGTCAAGTGATGTCAATAGGTCAAGTAAAATGACTGAACTTGTCCATTGAACGTGGTAACATGGAGGTCATAGATATCCTCGTAAGAGCGTTAAAGGTAGAGTGGTGGATGATTGGTTCTAATGGGTTCAAGAATGAGAGGAAGGGAAATGGAGAGCAAGGATTTTGGCTTTAAAGGGGAATAAAGAAATGAGTCAATAGCTGAAGGAGATTACAATGTCAAGCAAGGATGGTGGTGGTGGTGTTTGTTGATATATGATGGACCATTCAGGATAATACATTTGACCAAGTAAAGAGGGAAGTTTCATTGAGGGACCATTTAAAGAAGTAATGTCCTTGAGTAGGTAAGAAAGGAGTACAAAAGTGGAAGATTGGCCTTAGATAGGAAGAAGGACACTTAATTCATTTCAAGAAATGGGTAGACTGGTATATGAGTACAGGTGCAAAAGACTGATAGATGGGTAATTTACCAACCCCTCTGATTTTTTTCTACTATCTCAGTTAAGTAAAACAGTAGGTTATCAACTGAAAGGAAGGGGAAAGAGATGTGGGAGTTTTACAGACAGAGGAGAAGGAGAGAAACAATCATCTATAAAACTTGGTGACTCCTGAGGGCCCACTTGACATAAATGGATCAAAGGCCCACTTGACACAAATGGTCTTGAATTTAAAGTGAGACCACAGTGCAGTTGTGTGTCTTTCTTTAAGCATATTTAGCTACTTGAGTGTAAGCAAGGTAACTGGTTGGGGTTTTTCCAGGGTAGTAGGAGAGGGAGTGAATTGTAAGGGAAATGAGGGTTAGTACAAAGGAATCTGAGCCAGGTAAAGAGGGACTAATACATGAGAGGCTGAGGGATTATGCAAAGGTAAAGGAGTCAGGGGATTAGAAGTCTTGGTGTGGTTAAACAATGCTTACAGATGGAATGAGCTAGAAAACTAAAAGGTAGTTTGAATCTGAGATTATGGATGAGGTACAGTTATATTCTGTGAGTGGCTGGAGAGGATGGATGAGAGAACACATCAAAGAATAAGAGGAGTAGTGAGAGAAAAGCAGTAAACCAGATGCTATATTCTAGGAGTGAGGAGGGGAGATCTTGAGATTAGTTGATAACAACAAGGAAAGGTAAAGCTTTTATAGTCTATAGCATGAAATTTAAAGAAACCAGAGAGGGTTTTAGAGAGAAAAGGATGATGGTTTGGCAGTGGTAATGGCGAACAGGAAAAATGCCTCACCTCCAGACTTAGTGGCTTGAGGATGTGGAAGCAGTTCCTTTGATTTCAGTTAAATCCAAAACGTGAAGGGAAAGTTCACTGAAGAGATTGAGGGTAGGACTTTGCTGAAGATAAGAGTTTCAGAGGTCACAGTGGAAAGATATAAAAGAGTTGGGTGTGGGTAACAGCATCAAAATTAAGGGACTTATCAAGTCAAATAAGGGTGGGTCTTCATGAGGAGGGATGACCAAGGAATCTTAGGCTTCTCCTGAAGACTGAGGTTCATAGAGATACAGAGTTTAGTGGGAATAGTGCCCACAGTGTCTTAGGCATATTGTGGAAATGGCACAGTGATTCCAGGGAGAGATTAAAGGGGACTCACCGCAAAGGTAACTTATTTAGCAGGAACTTACTGCTAGGTAAGAGCGTGAAGAGCTCATCAGGTTAGCTCTTCAGTGATGCATATTGTGGTGTTAGGCCATTAGAGGTCTGTAAACTACAGCAGTTCTATCAATATACTTACTGAAATAGTTCCCCAAAGAAGAAATGTGGATAGTAGTAATGGGAATAGAAAGGAAGAAGTTGATTAAAGCGACATTTTAGCAACACAGGAATGCAAAATACAATTGACCTTGAACAACACGGCTTTGAATTGTGTGGGGCCACTTATATGAGTATGTTTTCAACCAAATTCAGATCGAAAATGTAGTCTTTGAGGAATTCGAAACCCGAGTATAGGCAGAGCCTACTTTTTGTGTAAGTGGGTTCCAAAGGGCTGACTGTGGGACTTGAGTACCCAAAGATTTTGGTTTGGTGTCCTGGAACCAATCTCCTGGTATGTACCTAGGGACAGCTGTCGTTTGATTCTGGAGTGATATATAAAGACATGATTCTTCCCTTAAAAAATTTATAATCTTGGTAGTCTAGCATAGTCTAACATTAAGAGCACAAACTTTGGAGACAAAATACCTGAATTCAGATCACATCTTTGATAACTAATAGCTATCTGACTTTGGGTAAATTCCTTGATCTATTTGTGCCTTACTGTATTTTTCTATAAAATGAAAATAATAATAATATCTACTTCATAGAGGTAAATGAGTTAATGTTTGTAAAGTTCTTAGAATGCTGTTTGACACAGAGTATATACTATATAATTTTTTTTTTATCTAAAGCATTTAGAACAGTATCTAACACAAAGTAAGCAGGATTTAAGTATTGACCATTGTTATTAATTGACAAATTATAAATGTAGAAGTAAGTAAAATTAAGGGCATAAATTTAGAGGTAAGTAGAATTAAGGATGAAGTCTGTGACTGTGAAACCCAAACAAAAGAGCTGGAAAGAAAATCAGATTTGGATTAATTAGGACTAATTTGGGGCAGTTCTTTCTGTATGTTAAGCAGAAAGGACACAGTATGAACAGGGTGAATGGTCTCAGAATCAGGAAAGACTTAATGAAAGAGGTAAGTTTAAAGTGAGATTTGAAGAAAGTGACATGAAGTGACAGAAAAGAATCATAAATTCTCAGGGATGATTATGACAATCTGCTAGTTAAGCTGTCAGGATTTCTTTAGCTTCGTCCAATATTTCTAGATAGATTTGAGTCTGCTTACACAGTAAGCAATTTAGCTTTGTTTTTTCTTTCTTTTTTGTTTATATAGCAGGTTTCAATTCTTTCAGTTTTGTTTTTAGAGAATATATGTAACTAGTACGTGAGCACTTTGTATCTAAGTAATCTTTAGGAAAGATATTTAGTGATTTAAGGAAAAAAATACTCCTTCATCTCATCAGTTACTCTTAAATAGATAAGAGACTAAAATATGATTGTAAACCTGCTAGATGTTACCCTGGCCAAAATAATACTGGACAGGAGTGCTGTATTCCCTACATTCCACACGCATGGCAGAAGTTGCTAATCATTCTCGCCACTGTTTCTCCCAGATTCTCGTTCTAGTTTCAGAATCTATTTCATCATACTACCAGAGGTACCTTCTACTAATCCATAATAATTACTCAGTATGTATCAGGTACTGTGCTAAGCATGTTACATACGTTACTTACAACAGCTCTATGATGTTTTACAGATGAGAACAGTGAGGATCAAAGGAATTAAGAAACTTACTCAAGATCATAACAGCTGAAAAGTAGGAGAACCAAGATCCCCATTGACATGTTTGACAATTAATTTAACTTTCAGGATCACCAGAATATGATAGGAAAAAACAGAAGTGAAAGATTATCAATATACTTTATTGTGTAGGAGTAAAGAAGGTAAATAAAAGGAGCAAAGAGGAGTTTACAGACGTGGAGAATGTCAGACAACATAGCAAGGAAGACTCAGGGACTTCCCAAAGAAGGTAATGAAGCAATCTCAAGAAAGAAAGAATTAAAAGTTCAGCAATAATAAAAAAGTAGCGTGATAGGTTAATTATGTTAAAATTGATAGCAAATTAGAATAGAGGGAAGCAGTTAAATTTTGCCAGGAAGAAACATATACCGTGTTTAGAAAAGGTATAACAGCCTGAAAATACAGGCCTATAATGAATATCCATCAACTATAATTACTCTAGAATTGTTATGGTAGCACTGTAATTATAGTATATGTGCAACTGGTCTGGGAAAAAAATTAGAACAATCAAAATATTTATACATTAAAGGAACAAGTATAACATTGCAATAAGCAACTTTGAATTGCCTATTATTATTGACTTTGATTTTGGTTTTGTTTGTAATCAGAAAGGGAAAATTACCAATCCTAAATTTAGTTTATTCATGAGAAAAAAAGCATCACATTTTTCATGATTTTGAGTAATGAAATATAACTTTCTTAAAATATCTGCATTTTAATTTTTATTATGTACTTTATTCTTTTGTCTGGTTATAGGTAACCAAGACACATCTTCATTAACAGATGCTGTAGAGCAAGTTGCAAAGCAACAACAATCACAAGCTTCAGAATTAGAAAAAAACAAAAAAGTTCTGTTCCATATGCAGGTAACCTATTTTATACAGTTTTTAAATGTCTTTTCCTCCTTCAAAAGTATACTCAATTAGTGACCAGGAAATTATTAAGAATACTTAATATTGGGAGTCAGCATTAAATTTACTCTCTCTCACTTATTCTGTTCTCCCTAAGTAAAGTCCATGAGTATTTCAGTTTTATGGAACAGTTTACCCTCCCAATATATAAAGATTCAGCAGTGTCATTGCAACTGTAGTATAAGCATATATTAAGTTGATGCAAAAGTAATTGCAGTTTCAGCTGTGAATTTTAAATCATTATAACTAGGCTCAAATGCATCTTTATTAATCAAAATAAGAACCATTACAATCAATACATTTTTGCCAATGAGAAATAAGTTGGTTTATTCCTATAGCATAAAAATCCATGCTTTGGGATTTGACAAATTCTTAGAAAGCATTTTCTGCATCCTGCTGGTTGTGGAAGCATTTTCCCTGCAAAAAGTTGTTGAGATGCTTGAAGAAGTGATAGTTGGTTGGCGAGAGGTCAGGTGAATATGGCAGATGAGGCAAAACTTCGTAGCCCAATTTGTTCAACTTTTGAAGCCTTGCTTGTGCAATGTGTGGTCAGGTGTTGTCATGGAGAAGAATTGGGCCCTTTCTGTCGACCAATGCCAGTGGCAGGCATTGCAGTTTTCAGTGCATCTCATCAAATTGCTGAGCATACTTCTCAGATGTAATGGTTTCACGAGGATTCAGAAGGCAGTAGTGGATTAGACCGGCAGCAAACCACCAATCAGTGACCATGACCTTTTTTTGGTGCAAGTTTGGCTTTGGGAAGAGCTTTGGAGCTGCTTCATCGCTGGTTGTCATATAAAATCCACTTTTCATCGCACGTCATAATGTGATGGAGAAATGGTTTGTTGTTATTGCATACGTAAGAGAAGACAATACTTCAAAATGATCATTTTTTTTTTTATTTTTTTGGTCAGCTCATGAGGCCCTCACTTACCAAACTTTTTCACCTTTCCAATTTGCTTCAAATGCCTAACAACCAACCATAGAAAGGTTGACCTTGAATTATTCAGCAACTTCTTGTGTAGTTGTGAGAGGATCTGCTTTGATCATGGCTCTCAATTGGTCATTGTCAACTTCTAATGGCTGGCCACTATGCTCCTCATCTTCAAGGCTCTCATCTCCTTTGCAAAACTTCTTGAACCACCACTGCACTATATGTTCATTAGTAGTTCCTGGGCCAAATGTGTTGTTGATGTTAGAAGTTGTCTCCGCTGCTTTATGACCCATTTTGAACTCAAAAAAGAAAATCGCTCAAGTTTGTATTTTGTCTAACATCATTTCCGTAGTCTAAAATAAGTATAAAATATACAGCAAGTAATAAGTCATTAGCAAACAAACATAAAGTGAGAAATGCACATTAAAATGATGTATAACTACATTTATCTAAGAATGTATTCCAACATCAAACAGCAAATATCAACAATGCTAAAAGCGCAATTACTTTTGCACTAACTAAATGCAACTTAACATGTCAGAATTATAACATGTCAGAAAATAACAGAATTATTTTAAATTTACTTATTTGATAGTTTTTCCTAAAATGCTGCATTGAAGAAAGGTTAAGTTTTAAGCCAGTGTTTTAAATGCTGTGGCTTGTGAGTTATTTGTTGTCATTGAACATTTCAAGTAGCCTCCCTCTATGTTTCTTCACTTTCATAATATATTCATAATCCCACTATAGGGAATATGGGAGCCGTGCTTGGTTTTTGCAAGCAGCATAATTAGATATAACTATAGTCTGTAAATATGACTAAAGAAATGAAAATGAAAACCGTATCTTTACTTGTGCTTTGTAAAGGTTGTTATTAAATATACCATAGTAATGAGAAGAATAGGCTCTGGAGCTGAACTGCCTAGTTTGAAAGGCCAGATTTGCCCACTTCTAGCTCCGTGATTGAATTTGTCTGTGCTCCTGTTTCCTCAGTTAGAAAATAGAGATAATAATAGGACCTACCTATAAGGTTTTCATGAGGATTAAATTAGTTAATTTGTAAATATATGTAAAGGATCCTTGGTGAGGTCCAGGTGGACAGTATAGGGCCTGATTTTGACATTGGCTTTAAGTACCATAGGTATGTATGTATGTTAGGAAAAAAACAGAATATATAGAGTTCAGAACTGTCCATTGTTCCAGGCATCCACTGAGGGTCTTGGAACATATCCCACTTGGATAAGGAGGGACTACTCTATCTACCTGGAATTAGCATCAGATCCCACAAGTTAAAGGGCTTAGTCCCAAGACTGCCCCCACTTCAGATACCAATCATAAGTCCCAGGCACCCATACTTCTGACCAACTGACTATAAATCAGAGATTCCCACAACCCACCCTGCAAGGTTTGAAAAATTTTTAGAATGACTCACAAAACTCAGGAAAGCACTTTACTTACTATTACTGACTTATTATAAAGGATGCAACTCAGTAACAAATGGAAGACATGTATAGAGCAAGTACAGGGGAGGGAGCATGTATGGAACTTCCATGCCCTGTCTCGGCACACCACTCTCCCAACACCTCAATGTGTTTACAAGCCCATAGCTCTAAAAACCTCATAGTTTAAGGTTTTTTTATGGAGGTTTCATCACTTTGGGATGATTCACTATTAATTCAATCTCCAGCACTTCTCCCATTCCAGGAGGTCGTGGAAATGGGGCTAAAAGTTCAAAGCTTCTATTAATAATCAAGGATTGGTCTTTCTGACAACCAGCCCTTATCCTGAAGCTATCTAGGAACCTACCAAGAGTTAACTCATTAAAACAAAAAATACTCCTATCACCCTTATTACTTAGGAAATTCCAAAGTACTATGGTAGATGTTTGTCCCCTCCAACCCTTATGTTGAACTTTGATCCCCAATATTGGAAGTAGGGCCTAATGAGAGGTGTTTCGGTCATGGGGGCAGATCCCTCATGAATAGATTAATGCCGTGCCTTGGGGGTGAGTGAGTTCTCACTCTATTAATTCCCCTATGAGCTGGTCATCAAAAAGAGCCTGGCAGCTCCGCCACCCTTGATTCCTCTCTTGCCACGTATTAATAATTGCTGTACACACTGGTTCCTCTTCACCTTCTGCCATGAGTGGAAGCCACCTGAGGCTTTCATCAGATGCAGATGCCCAATCTTGAACTTTCCAGTCATCAGAATTGTGAGCCAAATCTATTTTCTAAATAAATTACCCAGCCTCAAGTATTCCTTTATAGGAACACAAAATGAACTAAAAGACAAGGGTTTTCGGAGCTTTGTTCCAAGAACCAGGGACAAAGACAAAATATCTTTCTATGGTGCCATACTACCTGATTTTTTTTTTTTTTTTTTTTTTTGAGACAGAGTCTCACTCTGTTGCCCGGGCTGTAGAGTGCCGTGGCATTAGCCTAGCTCACAGCAACCTCAAACTCCTGGGCTCAAGCAATCCTTCTGCCTCAGCCTCCCAAGTAGCTGG